>JARQOC010000005.1:49149413-49234667 GCA_033576535.1 Allobates femoralis
TAACGTATTGAGGCAGTGGGTTAATTAAGGATAAACTATGCCAGCGCTGAAGGGGATACTCTGACCTTTTCTTAACTTTCCTGTTAAGAACAATCAATGAGAAAAAGAACATAGAGGTATGAAAAGTAATACATTATACAATACATTAAACAATTATGAAGACAACCCCTACCCATATGCAATATTAGAGCAAATGTGTCAGGTCTGGAGGTTCTGTACCGGAACAGACTCCTCACACTTCTGGGTGTACTCTGTCTCTTCGTCAGGTTACATGTTGCCCCTCATTGACCATGAGTCGTGGGGTGTCACATCTGAAGGGTGGAGATGGTGAAGGTGCTCACTCTGGCCATATATTGCAAACTGGGAAATTTACTTCAGGTGTTGCTGTGAGGCGGGATGTCGTAACTTCCAGCAATTATGCTGTTCAAGGGTCCCGTAGTGTCATCTGTTGTGGTACCTTTACACGCCGCCACCGAAGGTTAGAAACCACCGGGTGTCGGAGACAATTGTAACTTGTACCTTCAAAACACCGCGAGGTAGCAGCGTGTAATTCAGGTTGGTGCCACCGGTCACTTTGGATACCTGTTTCCCAGCCGTGCTCAAAAACAAGTAGGTATAAACCCTATGGTAGCGGCGTGTAATCGAGGAACAGGAAGGTATTTTCGTCACCTAGTGAACTCCCTCGGGCGTCACACAGCCTCCGGGATACCGCACCCCATCAGCGATCATTGATGGAAGATCCTGCGTTACGATTGGTTGCCTCTGCATAGGGCGGCATATTTAAGGAGCTGACCAGTCACACTACACAATTGCAATAGCATCATGTATTAGCCAGTCTTCCTGCGCTGGCTGGCCAATTATGATGTTATTGCATTGTCCAATCACCATTTGAGCATCTCGTAATCCACAACTCTGGCGCGCCTATGTGTTGTCCCTGCTGCCCCAGGTCCGCCCATATTCCCTTGTGGTAGCGGCGTGTAAATCAGGGAAGGTGCTCTACAGAAGGTAACCTGCGGCACCCGTCGGTGCTTCTAGGGATTGAAAAAACCTACTGTGGAGCACCTTGTAGCGGCGTGTAATTCCGGTATCAGGTACCGTTAGGAACCATTGAAACGTGCACGTACACGTGCGACACCCGGTGGTTTCTAACCTTCGGTAGCGGTGTGTAAAGGTACCATTAGTGTTGGATATGAATGCCACGTCTGCTGCTTCAGCTGGGTGGTGGAGATTCTCTCTACTCCCTTATCCTTCCCCTTGTTTGCCTTTCTGAGATGAGGGTGAAGATGGGACATAGCCTCAGCGATGTCAGGTGATCTCTGTGAGGCAGATATAAACCCACCATATCCTCTGTGTAGTGCTGATGATTTCAGTTGAGTTTGTTGGTAGAGGTTAGTAGTTTAGCGTGCTTCTCAGGTGGGTTCTTGCTCTGTCTTTGTGTCTTGGCTTTGTCCCTGGTTTTCCTTCCTTGATTATGTGCTGCACTGATTCTTTTGGTTCACTGGTGTGTTTGATCTTACTGTGGCTTGTGTGCTTGCTCACCAGCCATCGCACTACTTGTTACCTGGGAAGGGCTCTGCTAAAGTCCCCCTTTACCCAGACCAGGAGGCATGTGAAAAGTACCCAGCTCTTAAGGGTGCACAGTAGAGTGACGGCTAGCGCAAATTGTGACCTGCATATGGCGGTTGCTAGCTTGCAGTTCGGTCATTCCACTACTGCACTAGCATTACAATATGGACAACATAGAGTAGCGTCCTCCCCTTCTGTGTACCAGTGGGGTGCTACTCACAAAGAATAGTTTTGTTTCTTACGAACCTAGCTTCAGAATATGTGGATTAGTAATATCTTGTTCCTACTGGAATACTCCTTTTTGTAGAAGTACTTGGTCTATGGTGAAGAGCTCGAGGACCAGTTTGCAATCTTTCTTTAAATCCGACCAGTGGGTGTGGCCTTTCTCAATGCAAGTGTATAGAATTGGTGTGTCTGACCAGTAGGCGCAGCTATCTAATCATGTGGCCTTGTTCTACACACCTGCATTGAGCAAGTCTGCAGCCTCTAGTCGAGTTCTGGTAAGGAACATGTATATAGCATAATTGCAGTCTGTTCCTGGCTTGATTGATGTGGGAATGAATAAGTATTGTGCAGGGGAGACTTCAGATTGGGTCGTAAGCTTGTTGGAGAAGTGCGTTTAGGTTGTATAAGAACGTAAGAACGTTTATACATTTATGTTAATGTATTTCATTAATGATTATTATTTCATATACGTTTATGGATATTTTACTGGATCTGAAGTTCTTCCAACCTAAAGAAGTTTTGATGTGCAACAAAAGAAAACATATTAAACAAGATCCGAGAAAAAAGAAACATGAAACGCTTCAGGATTTAAGAGTGGCGATGAAAGTTTCCATCCTGGATTTAATTCCTTAATATGAAACAGGAATTGGAAAAAATAAACATCAAAACCTTACAAGAAAAGAAGCTACAGTTCGGATGATTTCACAAATGCATAAATATTTGGTAATGGAAATGATGACAAAACAGAAATTACAAAAGTAATCATGAAGCGTTCATGCCGGCTACTAACCCTTGATGTTACCGGACTGCACAAGTTTATGAACTCTTACCATTATGTCTTCATAATAAGCTAGCTTCAGCTTAACGGAATGTGTCATCAGATCATGACCTACTCTTTAAATCAGAATTTTATGATCATTATAATTTCTATACATTTTATCATTCTTTCATTTTTAATGATTCGTAGGCCGGTTTTACACCACGGTTTTGGTGTTTCAGGTTCTGTCCGGTGCTTAGCAGGGAACAGCTCCAGGTGCTGAAGTTCAGCTTCAGGACCCACTGTCCAGGAACCTGACAGATTCTCTGTCAGATCCAGCGCCTCATAGACTCCGCAGCAAAAACCGAATGCAGCCTGATGCTGCAGGACAGGGACAAAACCAGATGGCAAATAGCTGCCATCCGGCCCTGACCGGCACCATAGGCATGTATTAGTGCAAAATCTGATCCAACCGTGGTGTGAAACCAGCTTAATGGCCCCTTTACACGCGGCAACATTTCTAGGGTGTCAACAGGTAACTTACTGGTTGCAGTGAAATCATGGAGAGATTATTCCATTTGTACACAGCAACAAGATAGAACCTTGTCTCCATGATTTCACTGCAGCCAGTAAGTTACCTGTTGACACCCTAGAAATGTTGCCGCGTGTAAAGGGGCCATTAGGGTAATTTCACATCAGCGTTTTTTTGCCCATCGCGGCAGATGCGGTGAAAAAAACGCATCTGCCGCGATTACGCATAACCACTGCACTTGCGGCACAGTTGCGGCAAGCCCCATACAATCTAGAAACAAAGTTCAGACAAAACACGGCATTCACCGGGACTTCAAAAAGCGGTGTCCTTTATTGCAGGGTTTGCATCACAAAGTGCAGGGAGGGGGTACCGAGGTGACGACGGCACCGTTTCGGGCTCTCGCCCTTCTACTGGTCACTAAGAGAAGGGCGAGAGCCCGAAACGGTGCCGTCGTCACCTCGGTACCCCCTCCCTGCACTTTGTGATGCAAACCCTGCAATAAAGGACACCGCTTTTTGAAGTCCCGGTGAGTGCCGTGTTTTTTCTGAACTTTGTTTCTAGACTGTGTTCTTGGTCTCCCACTGGCACCCCGGGTGAAGACTTGGTCTCCAGTCCGTATTTGCCTCCTAATTTGGAGTCCCTTGTTGGTGGTGCCCTCTTTCCTTCTATATAGCCCCATACAATGTCTATGCGGGCTTGCCGCAGGTGCGGCAAGTGCGGTATCGGCACATGCGGCAGGTGCGGCCGCAAAAAATCCGCGGCTGACCGCGGTTTTTTTTTGCGGCCGCACCTGCCCCAAGTGCCGAAACCGCACTTGCCGCACCTGCCGCACACTTACCACAAGCCCCATAAATATTGCATGGGGCTTGCCGCAACTGTGCTGCAAGTGCAGCGGTTATGCGGTAATCGCGGCAGATGCGGTTTTTTCATCGCATCTGCCGCGATCGGCAAAAACCGCTGATGTGAAAGGGGCCTTATAAAGATATCAGAAATGATACAATTTTCACACTGGCCACTAAGCCTAGTAGTAGCTGCCTGTCCACAAACCACTTCAGCAGTCTTATTACCTTCACAGACAGGATGATAAGGGAAGGTAAAACTCTATAAAGTTGATAAAATCTGATCCAATATTGACAATAGGGGATGTCACAGTTTCCCTGTTCTCTTTACAACGACCATTGCCCTGATCAAAGTAGACCTGAGAAGCTCTTGTGTAGAAGAACATGAGCCAGTGCCGGTCTATTGCCGTCTTTTTCAATGTAGCTGACTGTAAGGAGTAGTAATTATGCGTCTAATATTTTGCTTAATGGTTTAATGCTATAGAGATAAGAATTTTTAAAGCACCACTCCAGCATTTTTGTTTTTCTTTCGTGTTGAAGTGGTGCTTTAAATGTAAGTAGAGATGAGCAAACCTTTCAAGGATTGGTTATGGTGGCCAAACTTCCTTGTGTGAAGTAAATTTGTTCGGATTCGGAGTTCAGGTGCTTTACTTTTGCAAAACACTGGGGCGAGCATTTTTATGGTTGGGTCCAGTTGGTACTTGGCCCAGGGCGAGCCACGTTTGGTCGTCTCGCACTGTGCTTAAAAGCACAGTTTTTGGGTGTAGTACGTGTCCAAAATTAATTTGGGTATAAAAAAATAGAAAAAATGAAAACATCAGCTCACAATGCAAAATACATCTCTCACACAGACAATTGGCTGAAAAATAACAAAGTTACAGATCTCAGAAAGGGTACCTTTACACACCAATAACACGGCGAGAAATATTGCCGGCGATATGTCTCCCTGCGACAATCGCCGTCAAAATCTCTCCCGTATATTTGGGGAATTTGGCGGCGATATCTTGCCTCGCCACGGTCGCCTGATTTCGGAGCATTGCTCTGAAATCAGGCGACCGGGGCGAGGCAACATATCGCCGCCAAATTCCCAAATTACACGCCGCAATTGGGAGGAATATTGACGGCGATAATTCCAGGGCGACATATCGCCGGCAATATTTCTCGCCGCGTTATTGGCATGTAAAGGTACCCAAATGGTGACAACAGTCCAATTTAAATTTTTTTTACAAAGTTCTGACCTATTTAGGCCCCAACATAAGCAGAACTAATTAAAAAGATTGCAATACTAGTCTGGTATTGCTGCAATATTACTGACCTACAGAATCAAGATGCTAAGAGCTTGTGCCGACGACCATATTTTCAGACCAATGATATTCAATGACGCAGTGCAGATGTCTGATGTTTTCCTTGGGTGGAGTGGTCCGAAGATAACAATCACAGCCTGCAAAATTTGCCTCCAAGAGTCGACACTCTACTATTCAAGTCTATTAGTACGTGAAAAAAAATGATCATACTTGTATAGTAACCGACTGTGGTCTGATTTTCATGGACTAAACCTCAAGTCACCTGAGTGCATGAAAAATCTGACCGATTGTCATCCAGGAGAGCAGGATGAGTTAGCTCCACTTGGTATTCCGTGTGTCATGAGCGTGCAATACGAGTGTGTGATTTTTTTTTTTTGCCCAGCCCCCGTCAGACATCCATGGCGCATCTGTGTGTCTTTCGTATGCAATGTGTTTTTTTTCTCAGCAGTAATGGTGGGCAAACCCGCCAATGTTTGGGTTAAGCAGACTTACTGGATTTTTTTAAATTCCTAGTTCGGGGCCGAACATAACTTGAACTTGAGTCCTAGCCCCAAACTCGAACTTAAAAGTTATAGGATTGAGTCGGGGGCTGTAAATAGAAAGCATATACCGTAGTTATTAAACAGCAGCTCACACTTACCATGTCCCGTCATACTGCCACTTGTACTTCTGGGCGCTTAGTAACTTCCTGAGTATATTCCCTGCAGCGGGACCCAACATCCAATCACAGACGCTGTCACTGAGGATGGGTGTCTGCCATTAGCTGTTGGCATAATCTGGAAACTGCCCATAGATTCTAGATGCTACAAAGTTTGGGCTGGATTTAGATTACTCCAGCAGCCAAGCACATACATCCATTCTGTTTGACAGGGTCTGTGATTGGCTGCTGGAACCATCATCCATTGATTGACATCATAGTACTGTAAAAATAACTGAGTACTTTAAAAAAAAATTGCATAGCACTCCGCTGCGTTTTTGATCATCAGTGCAGATAAATCGGACAGCTACTGACAGTGATCCAAAGCTGCCCAGCTTTACCTTGGCTGGCAATCAAAATACAGGGAATCTAACTATTATTTTTTAATCAATTAAATAAATAAGTTTAAAAAAATGCACGGCTTTGCCCTAGTTTTGATGGCCAGTCAAGGTGAAACAGAGACAGCTAGGTCCTGGGATTCTCAGGCCCTAGCATTCTGGGCCCTCCTCACTTAATATTGCAGCCTGTAGCTGCCCATGAAAATAGCATATTCTTTCATAGCTACATTTTCAGGAGCTTTACCTGGATCTTCCAGTGGCCCTTGTGGCAGTGGCACACTGGGTAAAAAAGGAGTAAATACCAGCTTTGTATTGGCAGCTGGCACTGAAATCGAAATTCATAGTGTCAGGCAAATATTAGACCCAGCCACCATGAATTTCTAGTAAACATTAAAAAAAAAAAACAATACCTAGAAAAAACATTTAAATAGAAATAAAACACAAGACAACCCTGTTTCCCATCTGTAATTAACAATATAATCCTCCCTACAATGATAATCCACTGGTAGAGAGTCAGGAACATCTTGTCACTAAGAAAACTGCAGAGCAAATGACTTCAGCTGTGCTTACAGAAACATTAGAGTCGGGGTTACTCAAAATAATCTTAGGTGAACTCAGATAAACCCGATGAACTCAGCTGTAGTCAGCACTTCTATCATTCACTTATGGCTGTTTAATGGGTGCCGTAATACAGTTCTTCGGGTCATTAAACTTCACCGTCGATGCATCAGTGGTGACCTCGGATGACCTCAGTGAGCTGTATATACTGCACTTGGTTTCGAGTGTTAGAAGCGCTGACAACATTGGGATCATTCGATTTTTGCACTACTAGCGTGTCCACTCGCAGCGTGTTGCTGCTTTTTTCTCATCCTGGATCTGAATGAGAAATAATCAGCACTGACTCATTGACTCAGGCTGCCTTCACATCATGATTTTTGGCATCTGAGTGTATCCGTGCAAATCGGATACACTCGGATGCTATTTAGCCTCCCATGTATTCCTATGGGGCTCGGATGTGCTTGGATGTATCCTATTAGCCATCCGATTTAAGCACAATCCGTAGCCTTCTGATTTAGTCACGGAGCCAAAATCGCAGCTGTGTTGGATCCATGATGGTCCATAGGACTACACAATGGGAACCTATGGACATCGGATCCGAGTCTGAATTGGATTCGATGTCGGCTCTGTGTTTATGCACTGAGCATGCCCAGAGGCAGTGCTGAGTACATAACCCTGCCTGCCCCTGTCTGTTCCTGTCTGTCCCGGTCTCTCCCTCCTCCATATTTGCTTCCCCCTGTCCTCTCCCCTTTCCTCTCCCCTCCGGTCTGTAAAAAATAATAAAATCCCTACCGGAGGATACATAACCTTTCCGGCGCCTCCGAGGATGATGCGACAGTCTCCATCTACCGGGATAGGACCTCTCGTGATGTCACAGAGCTGGTCAGCGGACATGTCACCTGAACGGCTCTGTGACAACACGAGAGGTCCTTGCAGCCAGATGAACACTGTCACATCACCGGAGCCGCTGGAAAGGTAAAGTATCCTCTGGGAGGACTTTTATTATTTTTAACATACTGGAGGGGATAGGACAGGGGACAGAATAGGGAATAGGATAGGGGACATGATAGGGATTAGGATAGGGGACAGGATAGACGAGCGGGTGGAGAGGAGATAGAGGAGGGAGAGACAGGGAGAACAGGAAGATGCAGGGAGAGACAGGGACCAAAGGATCCATAACATGCATAACATGGATACGTATGGCTATTTGCCATCCAATTGCAGGGATCCCTGTGGATGCATGACTGTCCGGGGTTTCGACCCAAACACGGATCCCCACGGACAGCCACAAATCGTGATGTGAAGGCAGCCTAACATTGGTCTGGGTGCAATGCAGGATTTTCTCTCATTGCACTTGTTCGATTCTTAGACTCTTGTGAGTGAGGTCTTAGGCAATCAATGTTTGATGTTTCTTAATATAACTCTTGAAAGATACATAAATTAAGTTTTAAAACAGTGTTTAATCTGGTGCCCCAGAAGGAACTAGTTACTCCAAAATAATGGAAGACCGTCCTGGCTCCAGTGCCGGGCCTGACTCCATTCTCCCATGGCCAGCTGTCAATTCTAGTCTGCATCAGGTTGCTCTGGCAACCCATCAGCATCAATGAGGTCATCACAAAAGGCTTTTTAATGTACTCATGCTTAGTTTTGTGAATCTCTAATACTACAGATGCTATTTACAACTTTGTCTCTGCAAGCAAGATACATGATTATTATTCATCCCTGCTAATTGAATAGTTGCAGCTTTCCTGTTTCTGTGAATCACCACATCTCAGCTGCAAGATATCAGATTGTCCAAACGTCTAATATTACATCTACTTTTTCATGTGTATCCACCCACTTGGCTCTACATCATCTGCTGCCACATGCTATGCTTGGAATAGATAAAAAAAAATAAGCTGTCAGTGGAGATCAGAATGAAATCAACTAGTTTTATTATTGATTGCCTAAATTCACAATAAAATGCAATGGTTTAAACACAAAAAGGGAGAATGTTAATTATTACATTTTCAATCCTGTACTTGGATCTTCTTAAAACTTGAAGAAGATTCGTTTTTATTAATCTTGAACTCTATCTGTGTTCTGTAAGAAATGGCAGCAGTCTTAGGGGCCTTTGACATCAGCGTTTTCGCTGATGTGCATCAGATCCAGCAGATTTACCGCATCTGTTGGATCTGCCGCCTAACGGCCACACTTGTGGCCTGGATCCGGCAAGCCCTATGCATTCTCTATTGGGCTTGTAGTCTGGTGCGGCAAGTGCGGTTCTGGATCGGCTGGATCTGGCACTTGCGGCCACGAAAAAAAAAGCTGCAAGCAGTGGGATTTTTTCGTGGCTGCAAGTGCCGGAACTGCACTTGCCACACTGGACCGCAAGCCCCATAGACAATGCATGGGGCTTGCCAGATCCAGGCCGCAAGTTAGTCGTTAGGTGGCTGATCTCGCAGATGTGGCGCCACATGCCGGATAGGCCACACGTCAGTGAAAACGCTGATGTGAAAAGGGTGTTACTATGCTATCCTTGCTTGCATAGTTCATGAGGTGAGCAACTTTTATTTGTTTATTGTTACCTTTGAGGAGCGCCATGGTCTTTCTTATTTATCCTCAGTATTTACCTGCTCTGCTTGCCTGTCTGATGTCCGGCATACTCTGCTCTCCTAGTCCCTTTAATCTGCGTTCTGTCTTTTAACCCTTTAGCCCCCAGGCAATTTTCCGTTTCACGACTTTTGTTTTTATCTCCCCTTCTTCCAAGAGCCATAGGATTTTTGTTTTTCATTCTATATAGACATATGAGGCTTGTTTTCTGCGGGAAAAGTTGTATTTTTGAATGAAATAGTTTATTTTACCATATATTGTATAGAAAAATGGGAAAAAAATTCCCAGTGCGCTAAAATTGCAAAACAAGTGCAATTACACATTTGTTTTTTGGGTTTTTTATTCACCATGTTCACTATATGATAAAACTGGCATGTCGGTATGATGCCTCAGGGCAGTACGAGTTTGTAGATACCAAACATGTATGTTTTTAATGTTATCTAAGTGGTGAAAAAAAAATTCTGAAGTTGTTAAAAAAACAGAATTGCATTTTTGCACCATTTTCCGAGACCTGTAACATTCTCATTTCTTGAGGATCTAGGACTGTGTAATTTTTTTGCGGATTGAGCTGCCGTTTTAAATTATACCAAATTAGGGTACATGTGCTGTTTTGATCGCCTGTTATTGCATTTTATTGCAATGTTGTGTCGACCAAAAAAAAACTAATTTTGGCGTTTGGACTTTTTTTGTCCATTTTGCAGTTTATAGATCTGATTAATTGATTTTACATTGTGATACAT
Organism: Allobates femoralis; assembly: GCA_033576535.1. Taxonomy (NCBI): domain Eukaryota; kingdom Metazoa; phylum Chordata; class Amphibia; order Anura; family Aromobatidae; genus Allobates; species Allobates femoralis. The sequence continues at coordinate 49,159,562 of JARQOC010000005.1, forward strand.
CAGGCATTTCTGAATGTACCAAATATGTGGGGGGGGGTTTAATAGTAATTTAATTGGGAGAGTGATTTGAACTTTTGTGAAAGATTTTTACATATTTTTTAAAACTTTTTACATTTTTTCTTCTTTAGGGGAACTCCACCAATCGCTTCTCCTGCTCACAGACATGTTATTGCACGTCTCTGAACAGGAGAAATGATCACTTCTTGTGGATGCCCCTCTCGCCAAGCATCCACAGGAAGTGATTCCAGACAACAACTGGGGTCATCACTGGACCTGGGGCTGTCAAGGAAACCACCGACATCCTGTGATGGCATCATGAGAAGGGATGAGTGAGTATACTCGCTACTATTCGGTAGTGACGCGGCGGGCGGAAGTGACGCAGGGCCTGCAACACGTGACCCGCCCATTGCGAGGACACGATGGGCGGGTAATTTGAATCCTCCTGGAAGAAGATGCCGCCCTGGAAGGAAGATAGACAGCAACGAGGCGGGTGTGAGCGCGGCCTGAAGACCCTGCCTATCTGACAAAGACCCTGGAGGAATGCTCATCAGACAAGGATTTGGTAAGTATAAAAAGTGATTTATTGTGCATGTATTTAGGTAGATTTAGTCAGTCAGGGATGGTTAAAATAGTAATTTTAGGCTCCAGGGACAGATATTTATAGGTTAGATAGCTATTTTTAGGTGGTTGGTTCCCTCTAACAAGCCTTTTAATATGACTCAGAACCTCAAACTGCAAATGCTGTGTTTCGGGGTGATTGCCCCTCATCAGTGCAGTGTGTGGGAGTTCTAATCTGGCTGTACGAGAGGTTGAGACAAAGTCTGGGGAACTAGCTTATTTGGTGGCATTAGAGTTTTTTCGCTTTCTCACTGAAGTGACAATTTGCATATTTCCAGAGGAGCATTGTGGCTATAAGACTCCTTATCAGCTTATCTGTCTCCTTATGTCGGCAGGCAGATTCCTCTCCATAAGGTAGAAAGCTAGTACCCCAGACCTAAATTAAAATTAGTAATTTCTTATCAATTTTTCTGTGCGCAATACTCATGTGAGTGTCAAAATACAAAATTGGCTTTACTGTAGTTTTTTTGTAATCTGCAATTTATTTTGTACATCACAAAATGCCAATAGTAATAGGTCTTTGATGAATACTTGTAAAAAAGTTATGTTATAGAATACATCTTAGATTTATTCGTCTGGGTCTTGTACAGCGTTTCTGAAGCATCTCTGTTGAGTGTCCAGCAGTATTCAGCCATTATAGAAGTGGACCATTTTCCCTGGTATCTTTGTTCCATTGTTGAGATATTTTGATGGAAACGTTTGCCGTGTTCATCACTAAACATACCACAGTTTTCAGAAAAGAAATCATGAACTATGTCATTTAGTTCTTCCTGTGTTATCCTATGTGGGGTTGATGATGCACTACGTTGAAAGTCTGGATCACGGCATGCTGACGGACCAGGAGAACAGGTCGGCTCACCTCATCCTCATCAACAGAATCAAGAAAAAATTCTGCTGGAGGTTGCAGAATATGAAGTCTATCATCATCTAATCTCGATTTCTTTTGCTTTATTATCTCATCAGAAAGAGGAGAAACCAAGCAGAAGTTACAGTCATTTGTGTGGTTTCTTGGATCTCTCCACACCATGGGGACTGCAAACGACTTAGATGCTCTTTTGCCATTCAACCACTGTGAAAGCTGTGTTGCGCATGTAGCACAGCAAATATGGGGCTCAAGGCTTGTCATGGTTGCCTATCTTGCATCTGAAGTAAAGATGATATGCCTTCTTAACTTGACAAGTGATACTTTTCTACTAGTTGGCAAATGTCACTTCCCCACTTTGTCCACTGTATTAAGGCACTTTCGAGGCAATAGTGTTCTGTATTATAACTAAATGGATAAAATCAGTTTTATATAACATTAACTTAAACTCTATCCCATGAAGTCTGAAAAATTTTAAATGCTCAACCTTTCTGACTGGGTTTTATATAGTACACTGCTGACGTCAGCTTATTTTAGCAGGTGACTGGCAGTAGTACTGCATTGCATCAGAAAATGATGCAATAAACTCTGGATGATGTGTGAATGATGGTATTATGCAATGTGATGCAATATTTCATAATTCTAGGTTTATTTAAGATGTTGTTACAGTCCTACTGGATACATTTACCCAGTGAAACATAGAAAATGGATTATACAGTTGTGGCCAAAAGTATTGACACCCCTGCAATTCTGTCAGATAATACTCGGTTTCTTCCTGAAAATGATTGCAATCACAAATTCTTTGGTATTATTATCTTCATTCAATTTGTCTTCAATGAAAAACCACAAAAAGCCTACAACGTTTTGGAAGAATGTTCTCTGGTCAGATGAGACAAAAGTAGAGCTTTTTGGGCAAAGGCATCAACATAGAGTTTACAGGAGAAAAAAGAGGCATTCAAAGAAAAGAACACGGTCCCTACAGTCAAACATGGCGGAGGTTCCCTGATGTTTTCGGGTTGCTTTGCTGCCTCTGGCACTGGACTCCATGACTGTGTGCATGGCATTATGAAGTCTGAAGACTACCAACAAATTTTGCAGCATAATGTAGGGCCCAGTGTGAGAAAGCTGGGTCTCCCTCAGAGGTCATGGGTCTTCCAGCAGGACAATGACCCATAACACACTTCAAAAAGCACTAGAAAATGGTTTGAGAGAAAGCACTGGAGACTTCTAAGGCAGCCAGCAATGAGTCCAGACCTGAATCCCATAGAACACCTGTGGAGAGATCTACAAATGGCAGTTTGGAGAAGGCACCCTTCAAATATCAGGGACCTGGAGCAGTTTGCCAAAGAAGAATGGTCTAAAATTCCAGCAGAGCATTGTAAGAAAGTCATTGATGGTTACCGGAAGCGGTTAATCGCAATTATTTTGGCTAAAGTTTGTGTAACCAAGTATTAGGCTGAGGGTGCCAATACTTTTGTCCGGCCCATTTTTGGAGTTTTGTGTGAAATTATCAATGTTTTGCTTTTTGCTTCATTCTCTTTTGTGTTTTTCATTGAAGACAAATTAAATGAAGATAATAATACCAGAGAATTTGTGATTGCAATCATTTTCAGGAAGAAACTGAGTATTATCTGACAGAATTGCAGGGGTGTCAATACTTTTGGCCACAACTGTATGGCTGGAAACACAAGTGTATTAAAAATCTGCCAATTTTTCACCCAAGAGAGTAGGGCAAGTGACATCTATTTTTTGATCTGTGTGGCATGCCAGTGCAATATGATTTTTTTTCAGCTCACATCAGTATGACATCCTTGTTGTGTCCGTGTGCAATGCGTTTTTAACATGGTCTTTTCCATGCAATATAACGATAGAAAAGAATAGACAGACAAATAGGAGAGAGAGATTGAATAAAATAGAATAGATAGATAGATAGATAGATAGATAGATAGATAGATAGATAGATACGTTCAAAATAAGTTGCAGCACTCCCAATATGATATGTCTTAAGCCTTTATTCTGGCCTTGGGTCCTGTCAGGCTACGTTACGGGCACAATCGCCCTTCCTCCAGCTTGGAGGCTGGAGGAAGGGCGATTGTGCCTGAAACGTAGCCTGACAGGACCCAAGGCCAGAATAAAGGCTTAAGACATATCATATTGGGAGTGCTGCAACTTATTTTGAATGTATATACAGAGCTTTGAAGAGCTTGTTGTGTTGCACCCATTGGATTTATTCGTAGATAGATAGATAGATAGATAGATAGATAGATAGATAGATAGATAGATGTTAGGAATAAGAAGATTACCAGTGTCCCGCTGCTTGTGTCCGGGGCTGTCCAGTAAGCTTCAAGCATATTCACTGCTTTGACTGGCAACAGCCAATCACAGATGCTCATACTGTGTGAGAGCATCTGTGATTGGCTGTTGCAATTAAACTGCATTTCCTCAATCTGTATGGTGATTGTGCTTGGTTACCATATACAGTACATTAGTGTATGGAAATCAACCTGCCGTCATAATGTGTTAAATAAATATATAATGTTAACTTAAAGATCGTGCAGGAACCATGATGCACACCCATGAATAAAAGGAATACATTTTATTGGTATCAAACACACAGGCAAAACACAACACACATGAAATAAACAATTAAAACCAGGTAGGTCCCAGCACACCGGCTGTCCTGTATAACCATAAGTGCAATTTCAATTGGAATATGAGATCTGGTGTGGTTTGAGAAATTACATGCAGGATACAGTCATGGCCAAAAGTTTTGAGAATGGCACCAAAATGATATTTTCACATGATCTGCTGCCCTCTGGTTTTCATTTGTGTTTGTCTGATGTTTATATCACATACAGAGATATAATTGTACTTAGATTAACTTCGCTGGAAGTCTCTAGGGGGGTATAAAAGAGAAAAAGTCCCGGCGCAACTCTAAGTGCTGTAATTAAAATTCAACATAAAGATGTTATACTTCGATATTGCTCACCTTTTAGGTGTCTTGGTTATATTGCATATAAGACTTCCTTTGGTGTGCAGCTCTCCCACTCCGGATGGATCAGATCTAGGGAACCTGGTTCATCACATGTAGTAATACCGGTCTATTGGTACAGCGCTTCCACAGGAGACCCAGAGTTCAAATAGATTTTCCTTTATTCTTAAAATGTATATTACCGTGGGCAGTACAACGCGTTTCGACCCTTTTAATGGGTCTTCCTCAGGTACAGTTATATAATTTCATAACACTTACATGTGTCTCCTTATATAGCTCATGCAGTGTCTGAGTTCAAGTGAGTGAGGGTTATCTCATTAGCTGATTGCTTTCAAGTGTGTGCATATCATTAGCATAGAGTTGCTCTGCTTTGTCCATCAATTAACACTGATCTAAATAAGTTAAAAAAAAAATAGTAATATAAAATATCTAGCTATAATACTCATAAGGTCAAGAATGGCTAAAAACTTTCTTATAAAATTTACTTATAAAATTATCTTATTTGTATATATAGTATATACATATATAGGATATATATATATATATATAAAAAGCCAGTCAGTCATATATATATATATATAAAAAAAAAAAAAAAGTAATAGGTTCTGACTCTTATTTCATATCTTACATTTTTGCATCATTTTCTAATGTTCTTTTAGCTTTTTTGTTTATAAAACGTAATAAAATAAAAGAGGAAGGTGCTTATTTACTATTATTGTACTGCTTATGCTCTCAATTTAATACATTAGACAAAAATCTATTTGAACTCTGGGTCTCCTGTGGAAGCGCTGTACCAATAGACCGGTATACTTATTACAGAAATATAATTGCAATCATATTATGAGTACCAAAAGGTTATATTGACAGTTAGAATGAGTTAATGCAGCAAGTCAATATTTGCAGTGTTGACCCTTCTTCTCCAGGACCTCTGCAATTCTCCCTGGCTGCTCTCAATCAACTTCTGGACCAAATCCTGACTGATAGCCGTCCATTCTTCCATTCTTGCATAATCAATGCTTGCCTTTTGGCAGAATTTGTTGGTTTTTGTTTGTCCACCCGTCTCTTGATGATTGACCACAAGTTCTCAATGGGATTAAGATCTGGGGAGTTTCCAGGCCATGGACCCAAAATCTCTATGTTTTGTTCCCTGAGCCATTTAGTTATCACCTTTGCTTTATGACAAGGTGCTCCATCATGCTGGAAAAGGCATTGTTGGGCGCCAAACTGCTCTTGGACGGTTGGGAGAAGTTGCTCTTGAAGGACATTCTGGTACCATTCTTTATTCATGGCTGTGTTTTTAGGGAAGACTGTGAGTGAGCCGATTCCCTTGGCTGAGAAGCAACCCCACACATGAATGGTTTCAGGATGCTTTACAGTTGGGATGAGACAAGACTGGTGGTAGCGCTCACCTGTTCTTCTCCGAATAAGCTGTTTTCCAGATGTCCCAAACAATCGAAAAGGGGATTCATCAAAGAAAATGACTTTACCCCAGTCCTCAGCAGTCCACTCCCTGTACCTTTTGCAGAATATCAGTCGGTCCCTGATGTTTTTCTGGAGAGAAGTGGCTTCTTTGCTGCCCTCCTTGAAACCAGGCCTTGTTCAAAGAGTCTCCGCCTAACAGTGCGTGAAGAAGCCTCACACCAGCCTTCTGCCATTCCTGAGCAAGCTTGGCACTGCTGGTAGTCCGATCACGCAGCTGAAACAGTTTTAAGATACGGTCCTGGCGCTTGCTGGTCTTTCTTGGGCGCCCTGGAGCCTTTTTGACAACAATGGAAGCTCTCTCCTTGAAGTTCTTGATGATGCGATAGATTGTTGACTGAGGTGCAATCTTTCTAGCTGCGATACTCTTCCCTGTTAGGCCATTTTTGTGCTGTGCAATGATGGCTGCACGTGTTTCTTTAGAGATAACCATGGTTAACTGAAGAGAAACAATGATACCAAGCACCAGCCTCCTTTTAAAGTGTCCAGTGGTGTCATTCTTACTTAATCATGACTGATTGTTCGCCAGCCCTGTCCTCATCAACACCCACACCTGTGTTAATGGAACAATCACTAAAACGATCTTAGCTGCTCCTTTTAAGGCAGGAGTGCAATGATGTTGAAATGTGTTTTGGGGGTTAAAGTTCATTTTCTAGGCAAATATTGACTTAGCAAGTAATTGCTGTTAATCTGATCACTCTTTATGACATTCTGGATTATATGCAAATTGCCATTAGAAAAACTGAAACAGTAGACTTTGTTAAAATTAATATTTGTATCATTCTCAAAACTTTTGGCCATGACTGTATATAACAGAGTAACCTCACAATATCACTCATGGTGATTACCAGCAATTAACAACAAGATATTACTTGTCAATGGTATAATGCACCACATTCCAACCCAACCGAAACCATAATGTAATTTGTCCATACCAAAGTGGATGCTGCGACCTGGTTGTCTGGGGACCCCACGCGTTCCTCTGTACCAGGCAGCTTCCTCAGGGAAATCTGTGCCAGACCTGTACATAAGCAGCTGTCTATAAACAAAAGTAGCACAAAAAAGCTGCACAAATAAAGGGACACACAAATATAGACAGACACAGACAGGCAGACACACAAACACTTTTTCACCCTCCCCGGTGATTCTTCCTCCATGCAATCAGAGCAGATGTGTTTATCTATCTTCCAGAACCTGCACTCCATGTGACAGGCTGAGTCACATGGTGCAAAGGTCCTGATAGATAGATAAACACAGCTGCTCCCATTGCATTGAGGAAAAATCATCGGGGATTGCCGTGGGCTCGCTGGGGAGGGTGATTATTGGAGTGTTTTGGTTTTGGAAAAAAAACTCATAATCGCACTGTGGGAATACCCATCAGTTTGCGGTACTTTCTTGGGCGGTTTAGAATGGAGTCTATGGGAAAAACGCATAATAATTGACAGGTACTTTTTATAAAAACGGGTGAATGCTGCACCTACAAACTCACATGTGGGCACATCTTTTTGAAAAACCCATTGACTGTAATGATAAAGCTGTGGGTGGTGCATTTTTCATGCAGAAACGCAGCAAAAAAAAATCAGCAAAAACGCACAGTGGATACACAGCCTCAGAGAATCCATCTCACCAGCTGAACATTTAACACTGCACTGGCAGCATAGAGAGATACATGGCTTAATAAGGAGCATAGCTCAGAGAAAAAGAATTGCATCTCTAATATTTATATATTGAAATTCAATTTACAATGAAAAATATTTATCATGCAAATATATTTTTGGACATCTATAAAGATATATGAGAGCAAATTTCATCTGTCTAATACCAAATAAAGTGAAAAGAAAGCATCCATAGTTATTGAATATAATACTTTATTTAACCCTTTATTGCCTAAAATAAAATCTACATATGTATACAAATGAATTGAACTGGTATGATGCGAATACGCAAGAGTGAGCATTAAGGGGTTAAAGAAAAAAACATCAGTTGGGGGAGAAACATATACAAACCTAAAAGAGAGGCCGCACCTTACATAGTGTACATACCATGTCATGTCATGCTGTACATTAGCATACCACAGGGAGTATCAAAAAGATTTAATACTGTCTCAGGTATATAAATTAAATATAATTAAATATATAAAACGGCTATCCCAGCAGTGTGGTACCTCTGTATCCTAATAGTTTGGTACAGGATAGTATAGAGAGTTAGATGACAAACACAATAATGTAATGTCAATAAATATTTATTGTATGTTGTGTTCTAAATAAAATAATTAACTTATAGTTCATGCCCTCATCATCTCCTGTCTTGACTACTACAACCTCATGTTCTCTGGCCTCTCTTCTAGCACTTTCGCATACCTACAATCTATCCTAAACTCTGCTGCCTGAATAATCCATCTGTCTCCCCATTATTCCCCAGTCTCTCCTCTCTGCCAATCCCAATGGCTTCCTATTGCTCAGAGACTTCAGTTCAAAACCCTAACCAATACATACAAAACCATTTGCAACCTGTGTCCTCCATATATCTGTGACATAGTCTCCCAGCACTCACCTACACGCAACCTCAATCCTCTTAATATTTCCTTCTCTACTCCCCTCTTATCCCTTCTTGCCACAATCATATACAAAATTTATGACATGCATCCCCCATACCTTGTACCTCTCAACTCCAAAAGCAGGATCCTCTCTTCTTGCCTACTGTATCCCATTGCTTGTAGACTGTTACCCACCCCCCCTGCAGGCAGGGTCCTCTCTCCTCACCTACTGTATTCTTACGCATCCTTTGTAGACTGTGAGCCATCTTGGGCTGTGTCCTCTCTCCTCACCTACTGTATCCTCACCCATCCCTTATGGACTGTGAGCCCTCTTGGGCAGGGTCTTCTCTCCTCATCTTCTGTATCTTCATCCTTCCCTTACAAACTGTGAGCCCTCTTGGGCAGGGCCTTCTCGCCTCACCTTTTGTATCCTCACCCATCCCGTGTAGACTGTGAGCCCTCGCAGGGAGGGTCCTCTCTCCTCCTGTACCACTCGGTGACCTGTATTGTTTGTGACTATTGTACTTGTCTTTATTATGCATACTCCTTTTCACATATAATAAATGGATCTATAATGACAAATAATAATAATAGTAATATGCAGTAGTTGTATATAATGTAGTTAGAAATTCAACTGCACATGCAGAATAATATAGTATTGCTGTGTCCTAATTGTAGGGGATAACATGAAACGGACATAAATATCAGAAGACCTTAGTGCTCTCACTCCTGATCATAGTCAATAAATACTTGCAACAGAGTCACAGATTTACAAACTCTTTAAATCAACTTTATGACAACTTTCTAAAATGATGCATGGTGAGTATCATTACATACATAAAAACCATAGCTACAATGCACAGCTATGATAATAAACTCTTCCTGTAGTGTGCTATCTTGTAGATCACCTGCCTAATAGTAGGGGTCGTCACCTGATGGGTCTACACCTGTGGTGCCCCTACTCCACAATGGTTGGTTTCCTAACCTTATAAAACCCTCAATGATGATTCTTTACATAAATACTTTCAACTACCGTGTTTCCCCGAAAATAGGGTGCCCCCTGAAAGTAAGGCATGCTTGGGGGCGCCCTACATCCTAATATAAGGCATCCCCCGAATATAAGGCATACCTTCGGTGCATTGTGGTGGTCCCCGCTCTCCGGTGTCCGCGCTCTCCCCGCTCTCTGGTGGCCCCCTGCTCTCCGGTGGCCACCCTCTCCGGTGGCCCCCCGCTCTCCTCATTCCCGCTGTAGCTGCTGATCTCCACCCAGGTGAGGAGCCCTGCACCAATTACAGTGCAGGAACCCTGAGCCAATCACAGCCCAGGAACCACAAGCCAATCCGCGGCCAGCTGACGTCGTGCATGGCCTCTGATTGGCTCGCGGTTCCTCGGCTGTGATTGGCTCACGGTTCCAGCGCTGTAATTGGCGCAGGGCTCCTGACCTGGGCGGAGAGCTGCAGCTACAGTGGGAATCCGGAGTGCGGAGGCCACTGTGGAGCGGGGAGAGGGCGGACACCGGAGAGCGGGGGCCACCGTGGAGCGGGGAGAGCGTGGACACCGAAGAGAAGGGGCCACCGGAGAGTGGGGAGACACTGGTAAAAATCGGTTTGTGTGTATGGGTATATGTGTGTGTGTATGGTTATGTGTGTGTGTGTGTGTGTGTGTGTATGGGTGTGTGTGTGGGTGTATGGTTATATGTGTGTGTGTGTGTATGGGTATGTGTGCGTGTGTATGGGTATATGTGTGTGTGTATGGGTGTGTGGTGTGTATGGGTGTGTGTTTGTGTTGTGTGTGTATGGGATGTACCGTATATAAGACACCCCCCCCCCCGAAAATAAGACATGGTCCATCTTTGGGACCAAAAAAAAATATAAGACGGTGTCTTATTTTGGGGAAACACTGTAAGTGTATTAATCTTGAAGAACAGTGCAGTGAAAACCTCCCTCTGGAATGATGGTAAGACCAATTGCCCAATGGATTCTCAAAAGTCCTAGTGATCAGCTGATTGAATTGGCACAGATACAAAAGAAAAGAGAGGGCTTGTATTGGAATTCAAGGCCAGAAAAAGAAACTCTAAATATAGAGGTGTATTGTTTAAAGTGAATCTGTCACCCAGTTTATGTCCCTAAACCTATCACTACCTGCCCCTGCAGCTTCCCACTACATCCCTAACCATCCCTGTCTCACCTAAATGTGCCCTCTAGTGGCTGTGAATGCTTTTATAAGTTACATTCTCCTATGGGAATGACAAGGGTGGCGTCAATACTGTGGACACTGTGGGCGTTTTGTAGGGCTCCACGTCCCCTGTTGATCGATTGTAATCATGCCCCGGTGTGGGTGATAAATAATGCAGAAGCACGCTCCTGAGTTTGAAATCTGTGGTCTCCTTCCAGGTATGACGTGTCGGTTGAGTGTCATTTTTGACCTGGTGCATTGTGGGGGATTATTGGGTGTACTCCGTGGCCTCCAAATGCAAACTGTGCATGGTCCAGAGCCGCTGAGTATACGCAATATACCCCCACAATATGCGGGACCAGAAATGACGTGTGGCCGACACATCATACCCGGAAGAAGCCCACAGATGTCAAACTCAGGAGTGCGCTTCTGTATTAATTACCACCCACACTGGGGCGTGATTACGACGGAACAACAGGGGACATGTAGCCTTACCGAACGCCCCCAGTGGCTACACTATTACACCCTGGTTATTCCTATAAACAGAATGTAAGTTATAAAAGCAGTTTTCAGAGCCATTACAGGGCACATTGAGGTGAGACAGGGCTGGTTAGAGATGTAGTAGGAAGCTGCAGAGACAGGTAGTGATAGGCTTGGGAGCATAAACTAGATGACAGATTCCCTTTAAAATTAACTTAGCTCAACTTTCATTTTTTTGGATAACAAAAACCTCTGCAATTTTTGGCTGCAACAGCTGCGCATATATGATCAGGTTTTCTCTGATAACTATATGTTTTCTAAAGTCACTTTAATTAGTAAAATCACACATACAATATTTTTTTCACCAGTCTCACATCTGCATTTTATGTTAGTTTTTTATTTTAGAAAACAAAATAATATATTACATAAAACCTTGGGTTATTCTTTTTTTCTAACTTTAAGTAGCCGGGGCCGCTTTTACTCAATCAAAACACTTTATTATGATAAAATTCTGGAGTCCAAAATGATTAAGTTTTATCATAACTACAATATAGCCATCAAAAACAGCCGAGGTTGTAGAGAGCACAGAGAGGCGGCATGGCATGGCACGTCCAGCTCCTGATTAATTCAGGCTGATTACATCTCCTTCTCGACATTTTTCCATTCTGGCAATGATATTCGTCCTTATTTTTTATGCTAATATCCATTTCTTTCTTCTGTTCTCTTTTGTGTTGTAGGACTCCTTGTGGGCTTTTTGGAGAATGCCGTCAGACCTCACAAATAACAGCCGAGATTGTGCTGATTGTACAGAATTCTACATAACGAGGCAGAGGATGATCCAGACCTTCTTCTTATGCTATGTACTCACCATTTTACATAAAACTCTTAATTTTTTAAATGTCATTTAGATTATTATACACTATATGGATGGATTCTGTACCGTTACTACATTTCTATGAATAAATACTATTGCCAATCTTTTTCAAATTACTGTTATTAATATTATTATTATTATTAGTAGTAGTAGTAGTAGAAGTAGAAGTAGTAGGAACAGTTTTAGTAGTAGAACTTCAATACATTTTTTATTATTATGAAATTCAAGTTTTCTAATAAACTATATGCCCAGATTTTTTAAAGTACACTGGTTTAATTAATATATTACTAATGTTACAATCAAACACAATCAGCCTGCAGAAACCAAACATTTTGTGACATATGGCTGACACTGATGCCTACTAAAACATACAGTATTCCAGTCAGTCATATATATGATACATCACATCATATTATATATATATATATATATATATATTGAGTTTTTTTAAAAAAAAAAACGCATGTTTTTATATTTTGTTCTCAAACACATAGGTGTTTCACTTCTATCTATCTATATGTATACAGTATAGTTGCAAAATAAAGGCTGCAGCACTCAGGATTAAAGATGATATTTAGCCTTTAATGGCTTTCTGGCAATGGAATAGCGACGTTTCGGTCAGCGAGTGACCTTCTTCCAACAGTCACTTGTGGCAAATGCTGGGGTCTTATACACCCTCCAATTACAATCATCATTATCAAATAATCTTTTACAAAACAACATACATTGGTGTTAGATATTACATTGTGAGTCTATATACATGTAATCACTTTAAAATAACATTACAGTGGTATTAATCTCTCTACGCTCGAGCGTGGTGCGCATGCGCGAGACATCTAAAATGGGGCTATAAGCGTTTCCTGTAACCAGGGACGCTTAATCCTTATGCGCATGCGCATTGGGATATAAACAAGCCGTCATGGCGGCGCGCAGCCTAGAGAAGGCTGCACATGGAGTGTCTGCACTGTGTAAGTCTATTTATAATAATCTAATGAAATTAGGCGGGCACCTGGGTAACAAGTGATCCACTTAACAAGATTTATAGTAACAGAACTGAAAAAAACGTACAATGCACCCAAATAAACGTATATGGAAAATTGTTTGGTTGCAAATAAAAATCTCCTGTTTATTACACTTAAAAGCAAACAGACAAACTCCAAACCAGTAAAGTACATAGACTCAGGGTGGTGCAAATTGCAGCATGGAGCCAGCAACTCCATAAGATACAAAACAGAAAAAGTTTTTTGAAAAATATGTAAGTTTTTAAACTTTTTTTCTCAAATATACATAGCTTGTTAGCACATGTACATCATTGGTAGTAGCTGAGTGCTGCAGAGTACTTTTTCCTAGTTATTTGATCCAGCGTCCCTGCCGGCACCAGTTCACATTTTGTCTGTGAGTGCTGTGCAGTTTTTTTTCTGTTTTGTATCTTATGGAGTTGCAGGCTCCTTGCTGCAATGTGCACCCTTATTGACTACAGGTGATCTAGGGTCGAGATGGAGTCTGCCCCCTGAGAAGTGGGGGGGTGGACAAGGAGGACAGGGATATCAGCGTAGGACTCATTGGACCTGAAGACACTTTGTCGCAGTCGATGAGCAAACAGACATTGGCCAATGTGTGTACCAAGAACTTCAGAAATAAAAAGATAAGATTTTGAGTTTTTTGAAAAAAACGTAAGTTTTTAAACTTTTTTCTCATATATATATAGCTTGTTAGCATATGTACATCATTGGTAGTAGCTGAGTGCTGCAGAGTATTTTTTTCTACTTCTATATATACATAACCAGAATTTTTTTTCTGCAGCACTCAGCTACTACAATGTATGTACCAAGAACCATATAAAATAAAAAAATAAGAATATTGAGCTTTTTGAAAAAATGTAAGTTTTTAATTTTTTTACTCAAATATATAGCGCTTGTTAGCATGTGTGCATTATTGGTAGTAGCTGAGTGCTGCAGAGAAATTTTTTCTGGTTGTTTGATCCAGCATCCCTGCTGGCACCAGTTCACACTGTGTCTTTGAGTGCTGTGCAATTTCGCATTGGACCTTATATATTGGACCCGTATATATATATATATATATATATATATATATATATATATATATATATACACGTATATAACTCCATCGGCACTAATACCACACCTGAGGAGAATTCAAGTATTCTATGATGGACTCCTCCACACTCTTCCCAAACTCTGATGAGTGGGCTGGGTATAAAAAGTCTATTTAGGGCTGTGACAGACACTGGTTGGAGGAAGGGCCTAACTGTAGTGGGGTGTAGGAGGGAGGTGTGGCACTTAGGAGTTAGTTCTCAAAAGCTGAGAAGACAGAGAGTCAAACAGTGGATGAGAGTGTGGGTCTGCTGGCTGCCTTTGGGCAGGATACAGCTGTGGATGAGAGCCAGAAACTCAGGCTGCCAGAACTTTATGCCTTGCAGTCTGGAGACTGCTGAGTTGCAAGCTTAGCAGTCAAACTGTGGATATTCCCGAGGCACAGTGCCTGACATAAGGCTAGAAGAACCTGGGTAGGTCTGGGGTCTCGAGAATCCGTGGTAGCCTTCCTGCCTGCTAGTCGCCACGAGGAATGAGGAGGCACGTAGGAAAGCAGACAGTACCTAGAACCTCAACCAAAGGGAAAGACTGCAAGAACGGTTATATACCCATCCATCATAGCAGTGCTAACTTCTTCTCAGAGTGGCCAGATCACTCGGCCTGGTGAACAAGTAGCCTAGATCTGTGGATGATTTCAATACCAAGTAAAAGGTCAAGAATAGTGACTGATTCCTTGATTCCTTTCTGTGACTACCCTGGACCTCTGCACTGCTGCCTCCACTCACCACTATAACCTCCAACATCCTTCTCAACACCTACTACTACTCCCAGTGACCCGCTCCTACTGAGGTGAATGCTCCACCTAGCTGCACCACCATCTATCCCCTGGGACTACTACTTGCAGCGCTGGTCAACTCTGAGCAGATACCTCAGCTTGTGTCACAACAACCTTAAGGGATCATATCACCTCCCTGCAGCATCCTATCACTAATCCCACACTTCTTTTGGCTCAGAAAAGCATCCTGTGAAAGTGGAGAAAAATGTTTTATAACTTACTCTTTAGCGATGTTAATTAGCTGGGGCTATATTCTTTAGTCCCTTGGGCGGGCCATCATCAACATAAAATCACGCCTTAATAGGTGTGATCTTCTATTCATATTCTATTCAGCGCTTCCTTGCTCTCCTCGGCGCTGCCTGGGCTGTAATGGGACTGTAATGACATAATGTACAGCCGCGCCACTCTGCAGGCTTGAAGCACCACACTGCGCATGCGGCGTGGGTGTTCTGACATCACCCGATGCCGGAAATGACGCGATTTGCGTCATTACAGTCAAGGAGAGCAGGGAGGCGCCGAATACAATTTGAATAGAAGATCACGCCTATTAGGGCGTGATCTTATGACGAAGATGGCGCACCCTAGGGGCTAAAGAATATAGCTCCTGTTATTAACATCGCTAATGAGTAAGTTATAAAACATTTTCTTCCACTTTCACAGGATGCTTTTCTGAGCCAAAAGAAGTGTGAGATTAGTGATAGGATGCTGCAGGGACATGTTTTGACAGCTTATGAGGCGTTTTGGAGGTGAAAGGATCCCTTTAGTCACCTGTAAATAACCCCTTTTATATGTCCGATCAGGGCCACGGCTTCTGTGGACACCACCGTGGACTATAGACTGTTTGCCCTGGATTGTTTGAGTACCCCTGCCCTGCCGACCACGGCAAAAATTGACCATGTCTCCAATTTTCTGAGAAAATATATTTCTGAAGTGCTATTGACATTATTTTCCCCCCAGATGTCAGTAACAACCCATCTGATCCACACAGGCAAAGAGATTAAACCATTGGAGTCCATATATTGCAGGGATGGGGAACTTCACGTCCCAAGGGTCATCAACAGTGCATGTTTTCAGGATTTCCTTAGTGTTGCATAAAGGTTGGAATCATATTATATATCATCTTTGTAATACTTAGGAAATCGTTAAAACATGACATGTTGGCGGCCCTCGATACCTGGAGTTACCCACCCTGATATATTGAGTGATGCGTAATAAAGAATTAAACAGGGAAACATTTTTGAACATAGAAGGAAAGAGTGATGCAAAAAGCCATGGAAAGTCATGACATCAGCTGAAATGTATCAGCAGTTAGAAATCAATCAAATGTAAATATAAAAAATATAAATCTAAATATATAAATATACATATAAAAAATATCATCACCTGGTTCAACTGATGGCCTATATAAAGGTGTCTAATTAATAAGATGCCAAAAAAGAAACATCTCATGATGGGTAAAACCAGTGAGCTGTCTTTAAAATGTTGCAACCTTATTATTGTAAAACATACTGATTGCATATGTGGCGTCCCTCTGGATAGGTGCCACAGAGAGGTATTGCATCTCTGTGAGTTGTGGGTTCGGGTTAACTTGTGGAGTCTCAGTTTACGCACAACACCAGGCCACTTTACAGTAAAGGGACTGATAATTCAGTAGGTCCAAAAGAGGGTGGAGCCTAGGTTAGAGCAGAAATAGTTGAGTGACAGTTAGGTCACACAGTGCTGGGAAGGCAGCCAGAGCGGACGCGCCTGACAGGCTGCTAACAGGAGGGACACCCATCTTTAAGAGGGGGCCGAGGACAGAGGGAAATGGACTAGAACCAGTTGGAGTCAGCTGGTAACATTTGGGGAACACTGGCAGCACGGTAAGCCGAGGCGATCAGCAGTTTATCTCTGGCCGCAAACTGACGAGCTGTGGGCACATAACACCGGGTTGCTGTTAGCACCACAAAAAGGCACCTCACCCCTCAGGACTGAAACCGGTTCAGGACACTATAGGTAACAGGCCGAATTCTGGTGGAAGGAGAAGAGACTGGGAAACACTCCTGTCCATACCGGTAAGGAACAAACCTTACCTACTAGCTACAGACTGTGGGACTGGCGGGAGAGCTCTGCAACTGTGGTAAATAGTGAGCAGAACAGATTAGACCGCGAAAGACTTGAGAAGGGAACACCTAGAGACTCCATAAGGAAACCTGGAACCGGCAACAATCACCTGTTAAACCAGACTGCACCGTGTTTTACTTTAACATCTGCCGATACCCAGTATAGTGGAGTCGGAGTTAAACTGGTCTCTGTCATTCTTCTCGCCGGTGCCCGGGGAGCCTCAGTACCATCAGCATCTCGCCGGAGGGGTAAGAACAACCACTACTCCCCTCATCCCCCTAATCATCCTCCATCACCGCTGCCCTGAGGTGAAAGTTCCACCTGTGGGGAGCTGGACCACACTGTGCTGCACCCATCATCACCTCAACGGCCCGCTTGCAGCGCCAGTATACATATTACCGGGATCTACAGGTGGCGTCACGTACTATCCTTTATTCCCTGTAAATATTACCTCCCCTCCAAAAAATGACAACCAAGGCACAGAACTGGGAACCTGTCCACCTGTGACTCCCCAGTTACGACCATCAAACCCAGGCCCGGTATCCAAGTACCCCTAGTCCTGGGCACATCATTTTCTGGCGTCACGAACAGGATTTGAACCTGCCTGGTAATACCAGGTAAAGTGTGCCTAAAGACTTTATTCTTTATTGACTGTTTGTGTGGCTGCTATTACATCGCCTCATAATTTCAACTGCGTCACTACAGCAGGAGAAAAGAGCGGGAAGATAAGCCCCGCTCCTCCGCTGTGCCAAGGAGTGACAAAGTGTGGTGGCGGGCTCCGGAAAGGCCCGAAGGGCTCGCCTATAGGATTCTCGTGGTGGGCGGGCCTAAAGATGTAAAAGGACTATGTGCTGGCCCAGGGGCGTGCCTCGGCCCCTCAGCATACATAGGCCATCCAAGAGGCGCCAAAATATCTCCCCACCCCCTTTGCTATCAAACAGCCAAGGGGGCGGGTTGAGCACCAGCCCACACCAGTTCGGCACTATAAGAATCAAACAAGGTGCGGCCGGAGCACAAAATGAGATATCTGGTCAGGCTCCGGACCCGTTACCTGTAACCTGTTGTGAGGCAATGGCAGTTCTCAGTTTTAAGCAACTGATCCGGGAGGTGGAGCAGGACATTTTAGCCAACCGTGCCGCCCCGGGTGTGCCAACACTGGAGACATATGGTGAGGACGGTACCTTTTGGAGAACAGCCTTAATGATCTCCGGGCCCAAATCCAAGAGATAATCGAATGGACCGTCCGGTGCTGGGGAGCAGAGATGATGCTTCAATTGAATTGGCGGCAAAGGGCTGCAGCTCAACAAAACCAGGAGCACCGGGTGACTGTGGCAACGCAAACAGAGAACCTGGTAACCCTTGAGCTTCCTGCTGAGTCTCCGGAACCCATTGCTTTAACATCTGTTTAGCCCGGAGAAGAGGATATCACCGAGGAAGAAGGCCTCATCCAATTCCCAGAGGAGCCCGAGCTGACCGAAGAAGAGCCAGTTGAAAACATGGACAGCTAGGTCGGTGTCGGGGAGGAGAATCTGGAGGAGGAAGGAGCTGTCGGTGGTACAGAGGAGGCCGGGCCCCGTGAGCAATGGAGGGTCGCGGTGCCAGCGTTGGTTGCTGTGTCTGGTGAAAGGAGAGCGGCACTACCTATGACTGGCAAGGAGCACACCTGGTACTCGGTAGGTCATCCGCAGTTCACCCAAACCAACCCGGATGACAAGGCTGAGCGACACCAGCAGTGTGAGGCTTGCTATGCTAACGAACTAGAGACTCGCCAGGCCCGCGTCATGGCCCGTAATCAGCCCCCGTTACCCCAGACCAATGCAAAAGAGGGGTGGTTACAACCTTTAACCTGGGCACCGGTTATGGGTTTGCCCAAGAGGAAGGCCTCTATCCTGAGGTCCATGTGAGCCGCCGGAATGTTGAGGAACATCTTCCCTAGGGCCACCCGGACCGGAACCTGTACCGTGGGGATGTGATAACGTACGAGCGCCACGCAGGTCCCCGCGTGTGGTTCGCAATCAGGGTCAACAAAGTTGAAAAGTGAAGAGTCCAGCAACCTGGTATTGGACTGCGAAAATGTAAATAGTTGTTTTATATGCCCTCTTTCATGCTTTTGCTTGCAGTACATGGACATAAGTGTATGCAGGTATACCTGTTTTCTCTTGTCTTAAACCCTGATGAACATTAATAAGAGACTTATTACCCGGTCCCCATTGGGCCGATGTGGACTAAAAAGTTATTATTGTGTGCAACATTACAAGAAATGAGCCTTCCGCAAGGGAAGAATATAAGTAAACTTAAACGTTTTCTTGTTATTTTAAAGTTACCCGGTTAATAAAAATTTCAACTCTCACCCGGTTTGGTTTTAACACCCGCGGACGGGTATATTTCACCAAGGGGGTGTGTGGTGCCCCTCTGGCTAGGCACCACAGAGAGGTATTGTGTCTAGTAAATATGTGTGGTATCTCTGTAAGTTGTGGGTTCGGGTTAACTTGTGGAGTCTCAGTTTACGCACAACACCAGGCCACTTTACAGTAAAGGGACTAACAATTCAGTAGGTCCAAAAGGGGGTGGAGCCTAGGTTAGAGCAGAAAGAGTTGAGTGACAGTTAGGTCAGACAGTGCTGGGAAGGCAGCCAGAGTGGACATGCCTGACAGGCTGCTGACAGGAGGGACCCCCATCTTTTAGAGGGGGCCGAGGACAGAGGGAAATAGACCAGAACCGGTTGGACATGGCTGGTAACGTTTGGGGAACACCGGCAGCACCGGAAGCCGAGGCGGTCAGCAGTTTATCTCTGGCCACAAACTAACGAGCTGCGGCCCCATAATCACCGGGTTGCTGTTTGCACCACAAAAAGGCACCTCACCCTTCAGGACTGAAAGTGGTTCAGGACACTATAATAATGGGCCGATTTCCGGTGGCAGGAGAATCTGCCGGTACCCAGTAAAGTGGAGTTGGAGTTGAACTGGTCCTTGTCATTCTTCTTGCCAGTGCCCGGGGAGCCTCAGTACCATCAGCATCTCACCGGAGGGGTAAGAACAACCACTACTCCCCTCATCCTCCTCAGCATCCTCCATCACCGCTGCCCTGAGGTAAAAGCTCCTCCTGTGGGGAGCTGGACCCTACTGTGCTGCACCCATCATCACCTCAGCGGCCGGCTTGCAGCGCTGGTATCAATATTACCAGGATCCACAGGTGGCATCACGTACTCTCTTTATCCCCTGTAATTATTCCCTCCTCATCTAACAAATGACAGCCATGACGCGGAATCGGGAACCTGACCACCCATGATTCCCCAGTTAAAGCCATCAAACTCAGGCCGGGTATCCGAGTACCCCTTGCCCTGGGCTCCTCACATAGAGTTCAGAAGAATTTCTAAACTATTGAAGGTTCCAGTGAGCACTGTTGAGGCCATAATCTGGAAGTCTAAAGAACATAATTTCACTATAAACCAGCCACAACCAAGTGCTTTTCACAAGATTTTCAGACAGAAGAATGAAAAAAGTCATGGACCCCCTATGTAGAGTTACAGAAAGACCCGGAATCAGCAGATACAATTTTTTCAAAGAAAACTATTGTTTTGTGAGTAATGCACCCACCTCCATGGCCTGCATGCGCATTCACCAGGAAAGAAAACATTGATGAACGAAAAGCACAAGCATGTGTACATTTTGCTCACCAACATTTAGACAAGCCTGTGAAATACTGAGATAATATAGTCTGGTCAGATGAGATCAAAATTGAGCTCTTTAGTTGCTGTAGTACACAAGCGGATTGAATCCCAAAAGGCAAATCACCCCAAAACACCATACCAACAGTGAAGTATGAAGGTGGAAACAAACTTTATATAATTGAAGGAAGACTGAATGTTCAATTGTACCGAGACATTCTTGATAAAAATCTGCTGCCATCTACCAGGGAGATGTAGATGAGACGAGGGACTTAGCATTTATGCCATATCAGAACTCCAATCTGCAGATGCTGTATTTCAGGAAGATTGCTCCTCATCAGTGCAAAGTATGGGATCGGATATGGCTGTATCAGCGTCAATGACTAGGTCAAGGGAATAGCTAATGTCCTGGTTGAGATTTAATGCATGCCAGCAGTGAGGAGACTTATAGCCACAATGCTCCTCTGGGAAATATGCAAATCGATAACTTGTCAATATTAAATTAGCACATATAGTAAAGTGGAGAAAAGTGTAGAAATATACTCAGGAAGCACTATTCTGTATCATAGTATGCACACACAAATAAAATAAAAAAATATTAAAAAAGATGAAAAAAACTAAAAAAAAAAATAATTTGTTAAAAAACAATAATAAGAGGTATTGATGGTAAATCATGTAATAACCTTATACACGGGGCAGAACAACAATTGGTGCAGAGGCTGCAATCCCACCTGGGCTCTGGAGCCTAAGAGGCCCCAAATGTCCCTTTGGACTTTAAAAAAAGATCAATTTTATTAAAGATTTGTAGTAATTGGGGGCCCCGTTGGATCTTTTGCTTAACGGCCCACATTCTTCAAGTTACAACACTACTTATACAAGTAGATAAATGTTGGTGCGTGAGCAGGATATAACAGTCACATCCCAAATAATGGAATATTTGAAAATAGTGGGGACAGGATCCCCCCAAAAACATTTTTTCATAGAATGGCTGGTCATCTCTCCATTCTCATAGGTAGAATATAGATGAATTCCATGACGAAAGGAGACCACGGTAGAATCCAGTCAAAAAAGAGCAAAAGGTGCCTAAAAAAATGAGACCATAAAAATCATAAACAAACAAATTAAAACCCTTAAGAAAAAAAGGTATTTACAGAAAAGGGGTAAAACTCATTGAGTCCATTGGGGGAGATGCAACCTGTTTTCCTAATCCGTCTAGCCTCCAGCTGGGCCAGATTTCTTTTTCAGTTGTGAGGGTGGCCCGGAGTAGAAGTCATGATTGGGGCTCAGACCTCGGATGCCCCTTCCATCCTCATATTGTGTGTGATGGTATGGTGGACCTGGTTGGGTGTGAGGGTTTTAGTGGTGCAAGACATACCATTTCCAACAGCTGCATATCACTAATTTCTCTGGTGAACTAGGTCCTTCCCGCAGTGAAGGCAGACACTGAGGGAATCAGTTCTTAACCAACATTTCCTTTAGTTCAAAACATTCAACTTTACAGGTGAGGCACAAAGGACTTATCTTAAGTACGTACACTTTCTTCATACAGGTTTAGACTGTCACAGCAATAAAGTCTCCTAAGATTTGTTTCCTTCCCATCAGATTATATTTGCTTCACTTTTCTCTAGAGAAACTGCAAGGGATCTTCAAATTATGTTGGAGAATAAACCGTAGCTCTCTGCAGAGCCTTTCATCTCTGGAGGAGACACGCATCAGAGGAATGCCATAGTTTTAGTGAAGAGCCTTATGCTCACAATTACTGCTGAAGGTTCTGCTCAGAAAAGTGGATCCCTGCCACATTGGATTGGTCTCATAGCCCTGCCAGGAGGGGTCAGAGTACAGTACGTTCACTATCATTGTCTCTAGTATTGGGACCATTCATCCATTACTAACCATTTCTTCACAGTCAATAGAGATGCTTTAGAGATCACTCATTAGCTGCAGACTTTTAGATATAACTTGACCTGCACTTCAAAACGTAACTGTGGTCAAACTCTATCTTCTTCTAAGATAGTCAATTCTGTTCTGTAATCATTGTTTCCCACTTAGTTGGGACCCCAGAAAAAAGAGTTTCATTCTTTTAAACAATAGGAACGTAGGCCAACAGGAACCTAGAGTCCACAGTGGCTCGCATACAAGAGTCCTGTCCCTGAATAGGGCAACACAGAATCATGGGGAGCTCAGGTTCCATTTGAGTCATTTCATTGGGCACAGTGCTTCTACATTGCAAAACCCATTGACCCATCAGGCACATGAGGTCATCTGTCCATTCCCCAATTACCTCTACAAACATCTGTCTACCAACCTGGTGGATGCTTTCAGGTCTCCATGTCCCTTCCCCAAACAAAGTTCCTCTGCAGTAGGTCCTAGACCATGAGGGGCAGAGTCCAGGGCAAAAAGAGGCAGAGTCCATATTGAGGCTATTAGAATCCATGAGCATTGGGGCACAGTAAATGGGGGCATAGCAAAGGTGTATGACCCTCTCGTAGCTCAAATTCCCTTAATCCGGCAGGGGAGTGCTCAATGTGTGTAAAACAAGTAGCTAGGGGAATGAGACAAACTCTTCATCCATAGGAAAGAGAGGATGGCGGCACTCGTGTTTCCTGGTTGCAAACCGACTTTATTAAACCATGTATATTACATCCGAGGGAGCAGGGAAGGAGGTGCTGAAGCGACGGTCACCGTTTCGCGGGTAACTTCCACTTCTACAGGCTCTTTGAGAGCAAAATGGTGACCGTCGCTTCAGCACCTCCCTCCCTGCTCCCTCGGATGTAATATACATGGTTTAATAAAGTCGGTTTGCAACCAGGAAACATGAGTGCCAGAATCCTCTCTTTCCTATGGATTAAGTCTGTATAGCTGGAGCTGAGCAACATGTGCCTGGACACCATCTGTGAAGTAAAGGATTAAATACAGGTCAGTGCCCGGTTTCACATCTCTTTGACTGCTTCCAAACTCTTCATCCATTTGCATTCTGGGGTGGTGCTAGTTTCCTTAAATGAGTGACACTATTATAACTTCACAGCTTCTCAGCATATTGGATTCTGGATATCTTGACAGGGTGGCAATGAAAGAAGTTGTGTAAGTAACTACAGCGCTACCCCTTGATGATGTCTTGTTCCAGGCGGGTTGATAGACTCTGCAGAGAAGTGGGTGCAGCCCCAGCCTTCTAATGATGTGTCATTTGAGACTCTCCTCAAACGACACATCACAGGAAGTGAAGTTAAAAAGGCACATTTAGGGATTGGCTCGTTAGGGAGAAGAGTAGGGTAATGTTTATAAAAGCAAATTACAAAATTGCTTAGGGTGTAAAATAGATATTTAGAAAGAACAATTTAGGTATCAAAAAAACCCTTTAACTGCAGGTCCAGAATCCTAATATCAAAACCACAAGTGTTGATCTAAATTTTTAGTCATTAGACAAGCGACTTAAACCAAAATTTGAACACCTGAAATTAGCAAAAAGGTAGGCTTACTGTCAATATTGGACGGACGGAGTTCTAGCAGGATGGCAGTTATGGGCTAACGGAAATCGGGAGCTGGTCAGACCCTTAGACTGGGATTCCCTGGCTAACCCTGCTGCCAGAATTACCTCTAAAGGTGAGGATGTCGGGGCCGCCACTCTTGCCCTGCTCCTAAACAAACCTGGTCTAAAATCCCCTCACCTCCACCCAGTGATAGAAACAGAAAGTCCACTGAGATGAATCAAACAAAGGTAAATTCATCTGGAAGCTTCAGCAAACTGCACCGCGTCCAAACAGCTCAAGGTCAGAGTAGAGACTGAACTCTTTCAATGACACCACCTGAAGACTAATGGGATTATTTAAAGGTTGGGGGGAGTAGAAAACTACGTCACCTGACATACCCAGCAGCAGCTACCTAGTACTGGAGAACAACAGAAGACCATGGGCAGCAATACTGCTACAGCTACCGACATTAACCCCAAAGGCACCAACAGAAATAAATACCTTTAAACCACTGCAGAGCAGTTTCCAGAGACTGCTGGGCAGACTATATGTGACATTTATTTTCTCTTGATTCCATTGTAACTTTTGTGCCGAAGCAAGCCCTGTGCATAACTGAGATCATAAATTATATCTGCACAGGCTAAAGGTGGTTAGACAATTAAAAAAATAAGAGCAACAATTTCTCTTTACAGAAAACTCTGACATTGCAATAAATGCATAAAAGTATTACAGTATACAGTATTGTCAGAGACAAATATCCAGCCATATAGATTTAAATTTCCCAGAGTTTAGAATTGGAGTTAGTTGTAAGGGATAATGAAAGGAATATGTCCTTGGACAGATTAAAGGAAACAAATAGGGAGATAAGTGGAGACAAGAGAAGAGAGATGGGTAGGTGCAGCATTGATGAGGGCTTTGAAGGTTAAAATTAGAAATTCAAATTGAATCTTGGAGGAAACAGGCTGAAAAAGTCACATTTGTAAAACAATTAAAGAAAAAACAGTGTACACTGGCAAAAGTAGGAAGTTAAGACTGAAGACTGCAAGTCACATATATATGGGATTGTGGTTATACAGTGAAGGAAATAAGTATTTGATCCCTTGCTGATTTTGTAAGTTTGCTCACTGCCAAAGACATGAACAGTCTATAATTATAAGGGTAGATTTATTTTAACAGTGAGAGATAGAATATCAAAAATACAATCCATAAAATCACATCTAAAGCAGGGGTCCCCAACCACCGATCCGCACCGCCGCAGACCAACAGTACACATAGTGTGCTCTGCGGCGGCTCCCAGAGTGATGTCACCGCCCCTGCAGCATTACGTTCCCTCTCTCTTCTGTTCCTCAGTTATGTAAATAGAACTACATGAGAAGCCATCGGCCAATCATGGTGCAGCAGCCAGGCCCTGATTGGCTAGTGGCTTTTGCACTGTGATTGGCTGATGGCTTCTCATGTAGTTCTATTGACATAGCTGAGGAAAAGAACAGAGAGGACGTAATGCAGCAGGTGATGGGGGGGGGGGGGGGTGGCGGGCGGTGACTGAAGTGTATGTGTGTAAGAGATGATGGGGCTGAATAAGGAGGTTGTGGTTGAAAGAGGAGGCTGTAGGGTTAAAGAGGAGGCTGGAGGCTGAAAGAGGAGGCTGGGGGCTGCAAAAGAAGGCTGGGGGCTGCAAGGGGATAGAGAAATAAGACATTTCCCGCAAATAAGATGTAATGTATCTTTCGGGGAAACAGGATACTAAACCCCACCCCTTCTACATGGCCCCGCCCCATATGATCAAAGCCCCACCCCCTATAACACCCCCCCTCCGGGCCTCGGGAAATTATCTTGCTTGATGCCGGTCCCCGGAGCAAAAAAAGGTTGGGGACCCCTGGTCTAAAGTATATAAATGTATTTCCATTTTGAAGAGAGAAACAAGTATTTGTTCCATCTGGCAAACAAGACAAAAATTTGTACAAAAACTACTCAAAAGGCAGCATCAGAAAAAATTAACCATCAATGCCTAAAACAAAAACCAACACTGCACTTGCAGGATGCAGTCAGACCCCACTATGTGGAGCAAGCCCAGATGCAGGCAGATAAAATCACCTCTACCTACAATGAGGTGTGGGAGGTGACTTGCCATGCACATAATGAACCTGCCTAGGACGCCATTCACACTGACACACATGATGCAGAGTGTCTGATTGATACCCACCGCCTGACCAAGTGAGCCGCCCAGTACGATGTCTCCGCACCACTAGATGAACGGCGCCCCATGGGGCCCGGCTGCACCCCGAAATTGATAAAAAAGTGCAACAAAGCTTTTCATGATCAACAAAAAAACTCTTTTATATGGGGTATTGGTTCATGTACTGGCCAAGACAGGCTCATTATGTGCATGGCAAGTCGCCTCCCACATCTCATTGTAGGTAGAGGTGATTTATCTGCTTGCACCTGGGCTTACTTCACATAGTGGGGTCTAGCTGCACCCTGCAAGTGCAGTGTTGGTTTGTGTTTTTGGCATTGATGGTAAGTTTTTTTTAAACAAGACTAAAATCCTTGTTGGCAAGCACAGTAGTCAGACGTTTCTTGTAGTTGTTGATGAGGTTTGTGCAGATGTCAGGAGGAATTTCAGTCCACTCCTCTTTGCAGATCATCTCTAAATCATAAAGATTTTGTGGCTGTCACATAGCAACTCAGATCTTCAGCTCCCTCCATATGTTTTCTATGGGATTAAGGTCTGGAGACAGGCTAGGCCACTCCATCACCTTAATGTGCTTCTTTATGAGCCACTCCTATTGATAGTGGATGACAGAGGCTGATAATGTTTTCTGGTTAGAACAAGTCATTTTGTTTTAGCAATTTTTCCCTTTTCACAAGATATGTAATAACTAATAGCCCAGTATTTGGGCTAGCTCAAATCAATATATCTTTGCTTGACTATCTTCTTCAATCCTATAAACTGAACAGAGTGGTAGCCTGCATGCTTGAGCTATACTGTTAGAGATGAAAGGAACTTTTGAAACTGGACTTTGTCGACTTCGACAGATTTTCTCCCAAAATGTCAATACTGGAACACTTGTAATTGCTCGGAAAATTACACGTAAGGGAGAAGAGAGAGGATGAAAGAACCTTGATGATCATAAGAACTTACTGTCAATAGTCGAGAGAGGACCCACTGATGTTAAGAGTTTACATACGTCAGGAAAGCAAGATGACACCACTGACCCTAAGAGCTTACACTCTACAGGAGAGAGAGGAACCCACTAACCATAAGAGCACACATCAGTCAATTGAGTCAACACGTATGCACACATGCCATGAAAATGGTAGGGGAAGAAAAGGATTCTTTAATGCATCCTGCAAACGGATGCAAGCTCCCAAGTGTGACCCTAGTCTTACAGGGTGTATTGGAGCTCTCTGAGTTTGGTTGGTAAATTGGTGAGTTTGTCATGTGGGGTACACACTCATGTAGTGTTTAACCTAACCCAATAATCAGCATACCTAATAGGCCATTGTTCAGACACAGTGCATATAGTCATGTGGTGTTAACTGTCCCGCCGCAACTGGTGCCACTAATAGGCTGCTGTTCATACACTATGTGTGTATCTCACTTATCCATATGACAGACTTCCTCTGCAGCTTCATTAGAGTGCATTATGTAAACAGCTGCTCCCCTCAATTAAAGGTTGTGAGTGGTTGGTCCATCTGCATGATTCACCAGCGCTGCCCCCAGCTCCTACTTGGGGAAGTTCCTTGCACCCAGCTTGTGAATTGCAGGATTAGATTGGCTTTTGGAGTTTCTTTTATGCACGTTTTTTTGGAAAAAAAGATAAGGTAAAGAGGACCCTTGACGCTTTGGGTTGCAGGCTTCCAAATATCAACTAATACCTCACAATTTCCATGCACATTTAATCATTTTTGCAGGGTGTATTGGAGCTCTCTGAGTTTGGTTGGTAAATTGGTGAGTCTGTCATGTGGGGTATACACTCATGTAGTGTTTAACCTACCCATGATACTCGGCATAACTAATAGGCCACTGTTTAGACACAGTGCATATAGTCATGCTAGGTTAACTGGCCCTCCGCAACTGGCGCCACTAATAGGCCTTTGTTCAGACATGGTGTACATAGTCATGAGGTGTTAACTGGTCCACTGCAACTGGTGCCACTAATAGGCTGCTGTTCAGATGCTATGTTTGTATTTCACTCATCCATATGAAAGACTCCCTATGTAACCACTTTAGAGTTTATTATGTAAGCAGCTGCTTCCCTCTACTGTATTAAAAGGTTGTGAGTGAATGATCCATCTGCATGATTCACCAGCGCTGCCCCCAGCTCCTACTTGAGCAAGTTACTTCCACCAAGCTTGTGCATTGCAGGATTGGATTAGCCATTGTTGTTTTTTTTTTATAAAAATCTTTTGGGAAAAAAAAACAAGGTAACTTTTTTTCTTGGTTCAGCCCAAGCAGCTTCATAACCCATGACTTTTTGCAGTCATTGCAAAATGTATTCAAATAGAAAGGTTGGGAAATACTTTAATTAGTTATTAGTGATGGGCGAATCCTAAATTACTCGGAATCGCTTGACTCTAGTGAGTCCGAGCACAGGACTCGCTACTCGTTGCGAGTCTAGCGAGTCCAATGTTAATGAATGGGGAAGCGAGTAATAGCGAGTAGTGTGCGATTTACAAATCACAGATGTGTCTCGGAAGCTTCAGCCTGAAGCAATCCTAGTTTTGCCATTTATTTGCATTGGACTCGTTTACTTTGTAAGTAATCGCTGGGAAACTCGCACAGATAAGAGTCCTGTCTGCTCTGTGTGCTGGCTGCCAGCTCCAGGGTCCTAGAGCCCGCCTGCTGCCTGATGTAGCAGAGCTGAGATTGTTCTCAGTCTGCTCATTCCCTGTGTACAGACATGAATGTCTGTGCACAGAGATGATGTAGCAGAGCTGAGATTGTTCTCAGTCTGCTCATTCCCTGTGCATAGACATCTATATCTATGCACAGGGGATGTAGCAGAGAGGACATCGCGTTTTGGACTGCGTCGGACGGAAGAGGATTTTTTAAATTAAAGATGGAGTCCCTAATGGCTTTTTTTTTATTTCTAATAACAATTTTTCTCTGTGTTGTGTTTTTTTTAAAACAATTTAATAGAAATTCATGGCGGTCATGTCTAATATTGGCGTGACCGCCATAAATTTCGGGCTTTGGGCCAGCTGTTAATACAAAGCTGGCCCTAACCTCTTTATTACCCAGCGTGCTACTGCCACCAGGGCCGCTGGAAGAGCGGGGTTCAGCGCCAGAGGATGGCGCTTCAATGAACGCGCCATCTTCTGGGGCGGCTGCGGGCTGCAATTTGCAGCGGGGGGTGCCCAGAAAGCTTGGGCATCCCTGCGCTGCGGATTCCAGCCCCCAGCTGCTTAGCTGTACCTGGCTAGACATAGAAATTGCGCGGAGCTCCACACATTTTTTTATTATTTCATGAATTTCTGACTCTGACTCTGAGACTCTGACTCTGAGACTCTGACTCTGAGACTCTGACTCTGAGACTCTGACTCTGACTCTGAGACTCTGACTCTCTGACTCTGGCTCTGAGGGTGAGACTCTGACTCTGAGACTCTGACTCTGAGACTCTGACTGTGAGACTCTGACTCTGACTCTGAGACTCTGACTCTGACTCTGAGACTCTGACTCTGAGACTCTGACTCTGAGACTCTGACTCTGGCTCTGAGGGTGAAACTCTGAATCTGAGACTCTGACTCTGAGACTCTGACTCTGACTCTGACTCTGAGACTCTGACTCTGAGACTCTGAGACTCTGACTCTGAGACTCTGACTCTGAGACTCTGAGACTCTGACTCTGAGACTCTGAGACTCTGAGACTCTGAGTCTGACTCTGAGACTCTGACTCTGAGACTCTGACTCTGAGACTCTGACTCTGACTCTGAGACTCTGACTCTGAGACTCTGACTCTGAGACTCTGACTCTGAAATTCATGAAATAATTAAAAAAAAATGCGTGGGGCTCCGCGCAATTTCTATGTCTAGCCAGGTACAGCTAAGCAGCTGGGGGCTGGAATCCGCAGCGCAGGGATGCCCAAGCTTTCTGGGCACCCCTCGCTGCAAATTGCAGCCCGCAGCCGCCCCAGAAGATGGCGCGTTCATTGAAGCGCCATCCTCTGGCGCTGAACCTCGCTCTTCCAGCGGCCCTGCTGGCGGTGGCACGCTGGATAATAAAGGGGTTAATACCAGCTTTGTTATACAAGCTGGTATTAAGCCCGAGATTCTTAATGTCAGGCCACGTTTGACCCAGCCACTAAGAATCTCCAATAAAGGGTTAAAAAAACACAGAGAAAATTTTTTATTTGAAATAAAAAAAAAAGTCATTAGGGACTCCATCTTTAATTAAAAAAATCCTCTTCCGTCCGACGTAGTCCAAAACGCGATGTCCTCTCTGCTACATCCCCTGTGCATAGATATAGATGTCTAATCACAGGGAATGAGCAGACTGAGAACAATCTCAGCTCTGCTACATCATCTCTGTGAGCAGGCGGGCTCTAGGACCCTGGAGCTGCACAGAGAAGACAGCTGGACTCGGCTCGCAAAGAAACAGCAGTTATTTGCGAGTTTCCCTGCTATCACTGGCACAGTAGCCGAGTCTAATGCAAACAATGGCAATCCTAGTTTTGTCAGCGTTTGCCATTGATTTGCATTGGACTCGTGCGAGTAAACGCTGGGAAACTCGCAGAGTACCGAGTCCTGCGAGTCCCTTACTACTCACCGAGTAACGAGTCCTAGGGAGTAGATTCACCCATCCCTATTAGTTATCTAATGTGATGAGTCTGCTTAAAAAGATGTGCATTATGGGCCAGTTTATGCAGTGGCTTGTAGAGGTTTGGGCATCCTTGTCAAAATTACTGTTATTGTTAACAGTTAAGCAAGCTGACGATAACATGATCTCTAAAAGGTGTAAAGGTAACGATGTCACAATTCCTTTGCATTTTAGGCAAAAAAATAAAAATAATTTTTTCATCTTTTACATTTTAAAAAATTACATAACCAAAAATGGTCTGATGCAAACGTTTGGGCACCCTTGGAGCTTTGTTGGCTCAAATAACTTTTACAATGATTTCAAACCTTTACTAACCTGTTAGGGTTATGGATTGTTCACTATCATCGTGAAAGGTCTGGTGTAGCAAATTTCACACCTTTATATAAAAGCAGCCTCCTCTAACCTTGTGTCAAAAAAACAGCAGCCATGGGTTCTTCTAAGCAGCTGCCTTGCAATCTGAAAATGAAAATGGTTGAGGCTCACAAAGCAGGAGAAGGCTATAGCAAAGAAGATAGCAAAGCTTTATCAAGTTTACCTACCCTCAGGTCGAAATGTAATCAAATGGCAGTTAACATGAACAATGCAGGTCAAGATAAGGTCTGGATGACCAAGCAAAATTTCAGTAAAGGGTACTCCACACACAGGAACATCGTTAGCTACATCGCTGCAACATTACAGGTTTTGTGACGTAACAGCGACCTTGCCAGTGACCACACTATGTGTGACACGTAGCAGCGATCAGGCCCCCTCTGTGAGATCACTGATCATTACGAATAGTTCATGACCATTTCTAGGTCATTGCACTCCCGCTGGGCAGCATGCATCGCTGTAATTGACAGGGACAACAACCAACGATCTCAATACTACGCATGAGAGTGACAGGCTCCCAATGACCGCCATATTGTCCCATATCATTGCTGCATCGCTGGCGAGATTTGACTGTTTGACATCTCACCAGCGACCATGTAGCGACGTACCAGCGATCCCGGCCAGGTCAAATCGTGGTCGTGATCGCTGGTAAGTTGCAGCCTGTAAAAGGGCCTTAAGAACTACTCATAGAATGGCTAGAGATAAAAATCAGACTCTGATGCTATGGTACATTGTTCTACTGTTCAGGGACACAAGCACAAATATGGCCTAATGAAAGAGTCATCACAATAATACCTCTCCTGCATCCTCAAAATAAAATTCAGCATCAGAAGTATACAAAAGAACATCTAAAAAAGCCTGATGCATTTTGAAAAACAAGTCCTGTGGACCAATGAGGTTAACGAAGAACTCGTTGGCCACAATGATCAAAGGCACAGAATTTCAGGAAAAGAACATCTCGCCAACCAATAAGCATGGGCATGGATCAATCATGAGTAGAGGGACAAATGTATTCAATGAAATTGAAACAAATTCTTGATGCAAACATAACATCATCTGTAAAAAATCTGAAGTAGAAAATGTATGGTTTCTACAAATGGATAATGATCCTAAACACATGTCAAAATCAACAATAGATGACCTCAAAAGGTTCAAGTGTGGCACCCCAGAGTCCGGATGCCACAGTGGCATTGCCTCCCTTGGGGGGTGATGTCATGCTTGGAAGCAAGAAGGGGCATCCATACCAGGTAGGCCCACAACATGCAACACCTTTCCTGACTCCAGACCAGAAGGAGAAGCTCTGACTTGAGTTCTAACGAACTCCCCTACAAATTTTGGCCTGTGGCAGGGTTAGCCAGTTCAGTTCCTAGGAGGACTGTGAAGACATCCTGCGGACTGGAGCAGTACTAAGCCTGTCCAAGGACAGAGACTAGCAAACGTGAGGGACCCATAAGAGAGGGTCTGACGAAGGAGAGAAGAGGGTCTAGGGAGCAGAGCCATTTATCGATTCACCCCAGAGCAGAGCACCTGAAATGGACACTGGAGTCTGAGGTTGTGAGGGTACTACGGGCCCAGCAGCTAAAACCAGAGGACGGGAGACTCCAGGTCTCCTGGCCACACCAAAGCACCTGGAGGCAGAGCAGCATGGGAGAGCTCAGGGACAGTAGCCAGAGGAGTGGTTCCCAGGAAGGGCTCGAGCTGCCTGCCATATGGGTGTGAGACCTACAAGCAGAAAGAGAGGGTTGCAGTTTAGTTACAAGCAGCCAGGACCAGCTATGAGGAACGCAACAGGGAGGCCTCAGAAGTCACCAGGTGAGGAGATCCCAACTTGCTTCCAGGCCACCTGGATTCGTGACATTTCCTGTAGATAGTATCCTGGCTTTAACCTGCAACTACAAGTAAAGGTAAAGGAAACTATGCCCTGTGTGTCTGTTGTTTAGTACGTGCCCTCAGTCCTGCACCCCAACAGCCCTCCATAGCCATAGACTATTCCAGTTGCCCTGGAGAGCCACTCCACGCGTGGAGAGCGATAACACTTGTCTGTGATTCCATCATCCCCAGAGGTCCTGCACTGCAGCGTTGACCATCATTAGCCAAACATCATGGGTGGCGTCACGACAACCATCCCCAAAACTTGAATCCCTGAATTTTTCAATGTGACGACCAGGGACATGGATCCGGATCTTGACCCCTGTGACTCCCACAGAAGCACTAGAGCCCGGTTCTGAGTATCCCACGACCCTGCTTCGTATCTCCAGCTTAAGGTTTTACAATGGTCCTTACAATCTCCTTATCTGAATGTCATTGAAAATCTGTGGCTACATCCTCAAAAGAGCAGACCAAGCAAGACGAACCAGGAATCTCACAGAACGGGAAGATTTTTCTGAGGATGAATGGATGAAAATCCCTCAAACAAGAACTGAGAGACTTTTGGCTGCTACAAACGCATTTACAAGCTGTGATACTTGGGGTGAGCTAGGTACTAAAAAGATTAAAGGTTAAAAAGTACCAACAGGGGGCTTTAGTTTGGATGGGGGATTTTAATGCTTTTCCAAATCCTCTCCCTGACACCACAAATGTGAATAGAAATAAAAACAATATTATATTGGACTCATAGATTAATAGGGAGGAGCTTTATGACACCTTTAGATGTCTGAATTCTTCCTCGAAAGAATTTACACACTACTCGGACTCCCACCTCTTCCTAGCGAGAATAGACTTAATCCTAACTGATATTTATACCTTAGAAAAATTTAAACCAGTTAAAATTCTCCTGAGGTCTTGGTCTGATCATTCACCTATTCTATTTGAAATATATGACAAGTATAATTTCTCACAACATAATTGTTGAAAGCTAGCTTTTTTTTATTCTTGCACCCAGAGTATAAAAATGAGATTCTCAATGTTATTAATTCTTACTTTGAAGAAAATATTGTAGATAATTTTCCAATCACCACCCTATGGACAACTAAGACTGTAGTTAGGGGATCTCTTATCCAGCTAAACTCTAGACTAAATAGAGCAAGATGAGAAAAATCTGAAAAAGTCATCAACCAAATTAGAATTCTTGAAAATGACCAGATCACAAAACCATGCAAGGCCACTCGTAATGAGATCCTACAATTACGGGTGACATTGAGTTCCATTTTACAATCAGACTATGATAAGATGATACATGCTTCCAAAACGAAATACTACAACTGTATGAACAAACCCAACAAATGTTTTGCAAATTTATTGAAGGTGCGAACAACTAAAACAAAAATATTACAAATTAAAAATAAAAGTGGTGTGGTGTGTAAGGACCACAAAGATATATCTGAGGAGTTCAGAAAATTTTGCAAAAACCTATATAATTTACAAAACGAGCCCAATCT
This sequence comes from Allobates femoralis, assembly GCA_033576535.1. Lineage (NCBI taxonomy): Eukaryota > Metazoa > Chordata > Amphibia > Anura > Aromobatidae > Allobates > Allobates femoralis. The sequence goes on from JARQOC010000005.1 coordinate 49,194,269, forward strand.
CAAAGTTCCTACTGCTCAATCTATTGATACATTTTTGGACTCCATAAAATTCCCATCTTTGTCTGATTAAGATTTGTTGTTTCTAAACTCCCCATTTGAAGTGAATGAAGTTGCTATGACAATTGGCTCACTAAAAAATGGGAAGTCCCCGGGTCCTGATGGACTCCCTAATGAGTACTCCAAAATATTTTCTATTCAACTTGCCCCTTACTTACCTAATTTAATGAATGCCATAACCAATAATACCCCTGTTCCGTATGAAATGCAAGACGCCATTATTTCCGTTATCCCTAAAGAAAAAGGTGATGCACAAAGCATTGCTAATTATAGACCCATTTCACTTTTAAATTCTGACATTAAAATCATTTAAAAAATTATGGCAAATAGACTAAAAAAATGTATCCCGAAACTGATTAATTCGGACCAAATGGGATTTATACCCAAAACAGGGATGCCACCCGGAGAGTGTTAAACATTATTTCTTGTGTGGAAAATTGTAAAACCCCAATGCTGGCCCTGTCAGTTGATTGATAGGGTGCAGTGGGAGTTTCTCTTTGTTACCCTGGAACGCTTTGGTATAAAGGGGTCCACGTTATTAAGGCATTATATTCCAACCTGACAGCAAAAATGTTATGGTCATCTTTGGTCATCATATGGTCGATAGGTCATCTTTCAGGTAAAATTCCTTTGACAAATGGCACCAGACAAGGCTGCCTCCTATCCCCAATATTATTTGACCTTTTCTTAGAGCCTCTTGTTAAAAAAATTAGGAACAACCCGAATATTAGGGGGTCCTCACAAATGGCAGACAATTTAAAACATCTCTATTTGCTGATTATTAGTGACCCTGACAGATCCTTTAGAGTCTCTTAAGCCCCTGTCACACGCAGCAACCAAAGCTTCGATGTCGGAAGCGATGCGCGGGTGCCTAATCGCTGGTTGCAGATTGACAGGTTTACCTTCATGCTGGTAAACCTGTCAACCTGCGACCAGCGATAGATCACAGTTGCGTCGTGCTGTTACACAGCACGACGCACTTGCGATATCGTGAGCGACATCGCTGATGTGTCACTTTTCGGCGATGTCGCTCACGATATTGATGCTTGTGACGCCGCCTTTAGGCATTTATTGGAGTCTATTGTGGACTTCTCTACTATGTCGTTTTACAAGATGAACATTAATAAAACCTAAGTCCTTCACTTTAATGTCAACTTGGAATTGCTGAAACTTCTAAAAGAAGAGTTTAAATTTATTTGGAAGAATCCAGGCCTGTCTTATTTGGGTATCATGATCACCAATCCACTTTCTTAAATAATATATTTAAACCTAGTCGACCTACACAAAACTATACAAAAATATTTATCCCACCTATCAAAAATTGAGATCTCATGGATGGGCAAAATAAATGCTTATAAAATGTTTGTGCTTCCTAAAATTTTATACGTTTTCCAATCCATCCCCTTACACATCCCTAAAAAGTATTTACAAAGACTGCAAAACCAGTTATCTACCTTTGTTTGGCGCAAAAAGAGACCAAGAGTGTCGAGACTTATTCTAGAGAAAAATAAATTGAATGGAGGGATGGGACTTCCGAATATCCAGGTGTATTATTTAGCATCTCTGATGAAGAGCTCTCACAAATGGTGGGACACTAAAGATAAGCAGTCGTGGGTAGCAACGTAAGAATTAAATATCCCAGGGAGTTGCTTTAAACCATTAATAATGTTGTATTTGACCAACTGTAAAATGTGTCTACTAATGGAAGCTACTGTAAAGGCAGCAGTACAAGCTTGGAAAGAGTTGACAAAGTGATCAAAGCAAATATTTAAAATTATTGAGCCGACATGGATTCCAGTAGATAGTACAAGAGTCCTCTTCCAAGGGTTGAGTCTCTCCTTGTGGAAGGATACCAAGATTTTGGTGATGTCTGACATCTTAGATAAAGGCACGTTAATACCCTATACCACTCTCAGGAACAAATTCACCTTACCAGAATTTGAGAGAGAAACCTGGAGGAAGATCGAGGTTTCCCTAAAAAGTTGGAATTGATTTCTATCTTCCCAGTAACGTGCTGGATCCATTAAAGCATTCAAATTAAGATGTAATTTGGAAAACTAATAAAATGTATCAAATTAACGCCGAATCTCCAATATACAAAATCTTGGGAGAAAGTTCTGAAATTGGGTAAAGAATTAGACAATCCAAACTTTATTAACACTTTGGGGTTAATACTCTCTTATATCCTATGTGTATAGTAGGGTCAGGGTGAGGGGAATAGCTGCTCAACCACAATTACGGCTCCTCGGCTTCCATGTGAAGTGGATTGGCTGCCACTGGTCAATATGAATAAAAGATTTTTCCTGGAGCCAGACTCAAGTTATTCAGATTCTTCTTTATTCGGTGTAGATTTATAAAAACATCACACAATCTCACATGGTGGCGCAGGAAACACCAGACGCGTTTCGGGGAACCCCTTTAATCATTGGTCAAACAATTAAGGGAGTTCCCCCAAAATGAGTTTAGTGTTTCCTGCTCCCCCATGTGGGATTGTGTGATGTTTTTTATAAATTCACACCGAATAAAGAAGGATCTGAATAACTTGAGTCTGGCTCCAGGAAAAATCTTCTATTCTTATATCCCATGCACTGCTCCGATAGACACCCAATTTAAACTATTTACAAAATGGTGCTTCACTCCCTCTAAACTGCACTTGATTGACTCAAAGAATGACAGTTCCCGCTGGAGGGACTGTGGCGGTGTTAGTTCACTGAAGCATGTTTTTGGTCACGCCCACATTTCATACAGTTTTGGTCGAAGGTTGAAAAATTAATAAAATTGACCACGGAACTGGATCTGTACTTAACAGCTGAATTAACTCTTTTGCTGGTCGGCATTTCAGACCTCCCTGATAGTAAAAGAGTTTTTATTCTCCATGTGTTAATGGCCGCTAAATCTCTAATAGCTTCCTTCTGGGGACCAAGTGAGGTTCCTACAAATGAAATGTTTATGGACAGATTAATACATCATCATTTACGAGTATTCCTTTGCCCTAAGACATGGTTCACAGAGAAAATACCAGATAAAATGGCAAAATTGGGTGGGGAAATTTGCTCCTAACCTACATTTAGAGTGACACATAGATGTGAGAAACTCTTTTCGATTTAGTCCATTAAGAACGTTTCCATTACTAAGTTTTATTGTCTATTAGGAAAATTTCTTATTATGTCATAGAACCTAGGGATTTTGCTAACTTTGTTTTAGATGCTCATTGTTTTATCATCCATGCCTGCGTACATAGTTTTTATTATTTGTTCTTTTACTTTATTGTAATACCTATGTTAATTTGATAAGCTCTATCTATTACGCTACTTCTGAACATGGTATAAGATGCATTGTTTGTAAATATGTTAAAAGTTATTAAAAACATTTGAACAGGTATTAATCATGCAGGGTGCCCAAACATTCGCATCGGCCCATTTTCCTTTTTTGTTCATTTTAAAATGTATAAAAGGAAAATGTTTTTTTTTTTTTTTTGCCTAAAATACAAGGAAATGTGTGTGATCTTTAACTGTACGCCTAACTGTTCACCAAAGCAGTAATTTTTTCCAGGGGTGCCCAAACTTTTACATTCCATTGTATCTATGAAACTTGAATTATCTGGGGTAGAACATGCCAGAAAGCTGGAGCAGCATAAGAAAAGTCTTGAAGTCTTGCCGGATTGTGAGACACGGTTGCATAGCTTTCCAGCAATCTGGCAGCAGGTTGAACTGAGTTCATTGGGTAAGCCCTCAGCTATGAACTTCGGTGAACTCATGTCTCCAATTCTCACAGCTAAGGGCTCCCCTGCATCAATTAGTGTGTCCCAGAAGCTACGTTGACTGGTCACATTTTCCACCACTGCAGCCACTAAGATGTAGCAGAGCCAAGATCACTGCAGGATTATTTCAGACCTGCAGAAGTGTTTTGGGGGTTAATAAAGAGGTGAAAGAGGGTTATGTGTGTCTTTTATTCCATAAAAACAATTTTTCAGTGAATTACAGGTTAGTAATGGGGGGTATCATAGACCCCCTACCCATTACTAACCTATAGCTTTATGGCAGCTGGGATTTTTGACAAATCATAGCTGTTATTAACCTCTTACATTACTCTGATTGCCACTGCACCAGTTCAATCAGAATGAGACAGGTAAGCAGCAGGTGCATCAAATACCTGCGCCAAATTGTGGGTACAGTTGTGGGCTACTATTTTTAGGCTGGGAGCAGTCAATTTCCATGTCACTTCCCATCCTGATAATACCACCCCCCCACCTGTCAACTTTACCGTGGCTGGTTTTAAAAAATGGGGGACCCTAAAACCATTTTTTAACATTATGGGGTCCCCTCTTTTTTTGATAACCAACCATGGTAAAGTTGTCCATGATGGGTTGCAGCCTGTAGCTGCTGCTTTACACGTGCTGGTTATCAAACATAGGGTGGAAATCCGGGTTTTTTTTTTTTACAGTTGTGTGCTGGCCAATCACAGCCATGCCAATACTTGACATGGCTGTGAAGAGGTCTTAAGTGCTTGCTGATTGGCTGCTATGCAGCCCTTCAACGAGCTTTATTCAGATAAAATCAATCAGGAACCCGACTTACAGTAAAAGGTTTGTGCTCAGGTTCAACACCGGACAAAAGGTATTTGGCACTAAACCCAAACTTTGCAGTTTGGGTTCGCTCATCCCTTCCAATAATCTTATATTTTTCCAGAAAGGCATCCAGGCCTTTATTCAATTTTAGTAGTGAATCACTCATTACAACAATTTTTGGCAGAAAGCTCCATAGTCTCACTGCTCCTATGGAATCCATGTCTGTGATTATCACTAAACACTAAACCTTCCTTCCTCTAGACATAGAGGATGCCTTCTTGCCCTCGACGCAGACCTAAGTGTACGGTGTCTGTACTGTCCTCATATATATTTGTACATTGTAATAAAATTGCCCCTAAGCCTTTTCCAAACTAAATAACTCCAAGTTTAATAACCTGTTTTGATATTCCAGTACACCTATTTCTTTAATTACCTTCATTGTTCTTCTCTGTATGCACATTAGTTTAGCTTTGTACTTCTTATATTAACCTACAGATTAACCCTATACCTGCATGTTAATAGCGTTTTGGGACATGACAGGTTCCCTTTAACAAAAATTCAAAATTGAGAGTTAAAATAGCCTTTGAAAATGCAAGCATCTCACTGGAATTTGGATTACCTGTGTTTAGTCAATGTGTTTTCAATGATTATCACATTTATGGCCATCCACACTGGTGTTGTGCCAGTATGATGGTGTAACCAGACTGTACAACTCCTGCAGCATCCACCAGATGGACTCTAACAGACTCCATGTTTGATCATTTTCTCCTTCGTACAAAATTGGAATTAACTCTGTGCATTCAAGGAGTTTCTTATGATTATGCACAATAAATAGCCTTGCTTGCGGCCATGACACCTAAATAGCAATGCACACAGACCGCACAGCTCATTCAGTATGGCATCAAAGAGATTTTAACAGACTCTGTGAGTAGAGGTATTCTTCCTCTAGGGAAAATAATATTTTTAACACCCTGTGAAATAGGCAATCATCCTTCTCTCTAACATTACACCAATATTTTGGATGTCCGTTTACTAATACTTGCTTTCCTTATAAAGCAAACTACTTCATTTGGGTATAGTGAAGAGAGCCAGGGACTTCAGTAACTAACAGTATCATGGAAAAGTTGTAAAATATGCAATAGAGAAGTTCCAAAAATGTTGAATTAAGGTAGGTTTGGAGCCTGAATTTATCGGGGTCAGGAAAATACACTAAGTGGCCTAGAATGTATTTTTATGTTAGGCCGAAGACACACTCTGCGAGATGCATGCCAGATACTCGCATGAGTCTAGCATCACTTACCCGGAACGGGCCATTTGTCTGGACATGAGTGCATCAGCTGCAAGTGTTTCTATGGAGCTGACATCCTCCCATTCAGAGTAACATGTACCGTTTCAGGTGAGGCATGCGAAACTCATTCGAGTATCTTGCATGCATCACCTATAGCATGTCTCCAGCCTTATAGTGTATTTCTTTACTGTGTAGAAAGATCATAAATCTGGGAGCAGCCCATTTTGAAGCTGTCACTGTGTTGAAGCGAAAGTCATTTTCTGTGCCATTCAGTTATCCATGATCTGCAGAAGTTATTGACTTCTAAATTGTAACAATAGAAAAAACTTTTGATGACATCATGACTCCAATTTATCCAAAGTCTAGAGGTTTTCAGAGGCTTGCTCTATTTAAAAATAACAAAATCAGTCATTCTAACCGACAATGTTTCCAACGCTGGATCTCCAATTTTTCCTCTGTCTTGTTGAGATGATATAATGACTAAGCACTAAACTGCTAAAGTGCTCATTACTTGAATCGAGCAGGTTGAATGCTCAAAAGGGCTCAATTCAAGTAACATGTATATTGGAAGTTAATGGGAACTCAAGCATTTTTCTCGAAGACCCCCTTAGAAAGGCTGGGGGCAGGAAAATCAATAAATGGATGCAACAGCTCTCAAAAATAATTGAAACAGCATGCCTAGATGAATCTCTGACTCCAAGGTCACTGCTGGGAAGTAAAAAGTAAAAAAATGGCTGTGGGGTTCCTTCCATTTTTGATAACAGACAAGATAAAGCAAACAGCTGTGGGCTGGTATTATAAGGGTATGTGCCCACTGGAGGGTTCTGCATCTTTGCAGACAGTCAGAAAACCGGTGGAGAATTGCAGAAACTGAGTTTTCTGTCCATCGTTTTTGAGCGTTTTTTGAGCGGTTTTATAGCGTTTGTACAGCGTTTTATCGGCGGTTTTCTGGCGGTTTTTCTTAGCGGTTTAAAGACTGTTTTTTGTGCACTTGTAAGCTAGAACCGCTGGAAAAACGCTCAAAAGAATTCACTTGCTCTATCTTTGAAAACCGGTGGAAAACCGTGAAGAAAGTGGAAAGGAGACAAAAAAAAACGTTCTAATGTACACAGCGTTTTCTAAAATCCATTGACTAGCATGTTAAGCCAACCGCTGGTTAGGATTAACATAAATTAACATAAAACTCAGCGGAAAACGCCGACGGAAAACGCTAAAAAACAGCCCATAAAACTTCCAGTGGGCACATACCCTAAGGCTGGGAAGGTCCATGGTTAGTTGGTCTTTCCCAGCTCAAATAAAACAGGCTGCATTAGCCCCAGAATTGGCGCATCCATTAGATGCGCCAATTCTGACATTTTGCCTAGCTCTTCCCGATTGTCCTAGTGCAAATGCATTTTGGATAATAGTTTTTGGGTTAAAGTCAGCTGTGAATTGTCAGCTGGTTTGAAGCTCAAGGGTTCGTAATGGAGAGTCGTCTATCAAACATCCCCATTACTAACCCAGTAAGTGTAAAGTGTAGACAGCACACACAGAAAAAAATAGTTTACTTTAATAAAGACTCCCACACACTTTCCCTCATTCACCAATATATTATCACAAACTTTCCCACAAAGTTCCATTGTAATCCCCAATGCAAAAATGCAACTCTGGTGTCTGTGAACAGCAGTAAAGTACAGTCATTCACAAGCCCTGGGTATAGACTACACCTATCATCAGAGCTGCTGGGTCTCGCAGAGTGCAACGTTGGGCTAGTGGCAATTATGAGGGTTTTCAGTATGCGACACCTGTGAATAGCTTTACGTTTCTGCTATTCACAGTCATTGGAGCTGCATTTGTGGTTCATGGATTATGATTAAATTTTGGGGAAACATTATTGATAAATTGGTGAGCCAGATAAAGCACGGGGAAGTCTTCATTGAAATAATCTATTTTTGTGTGTTCCATTTTTTTTTTCATTTACTGAGTTAATATTGGGTCTTTCTGTTAGATGCCTCTCCATTACTAACTCCTGGGCTTTAAGCCAGCTGACAATACACAGCTTATATCAACACCCCAAAATATTACCCCAATTGGCAATACACGAGGGTATCCGGGAAGTGCTAGGCAAAGCACCAGAGTTGGCTCATCTAATTTATGTGCCAATTCTGGGGGCGGCTATGGGCTGGGAAGAGGCCAAGATCCACCATGGGCCTTCTCAGTGCGATAATATCAACTGTATTATTTGGCAAAGACAAAAAGTTAAAATGGGAAACTCAATTTGCCAAGTCACTAAACAGTGATCGTTTAATGGGAGACCTGCAAATCTACTTAGCTCCTTGCATTCCTGGCTCTTCTTTTCATTAGCTGGACTGTTTGTGGTGTGATGCACACAGGATATTGCACCACCACTAGAGATGAGCGAGTACCTTAATATTTGTGCTCGCTATACTCGCAACGAGTAGGTAGCGGTACTCGCTACTCATTGCGAGTATAGCGAGTACGAATACTTTCGCAGTGGATCTATAGATCCACTGCGAAAGTAGCCTGAAAGTGAGTAAAAGTTGTTAAAAAATAATAAACTTACATACTCACCTGTCCGACGCCTGCACCTGGACCGGCAGATAAGACATCCAATCGCTGGACAAGGACCTGTCACTACCAGCCAATCAGATGGCCAGTAGTCACAACTACGTCATTGCTAGCGGCCACCTGATTGGCCAGTTTGCAAGGTCCTTACAGTACATCTAGGACCTTGCAAATTGGCCAATCAGGTGGCCGCTAGCGATCAAGTGGTTGTGACGTTGTGTCATCTGATTGGCCAGATCGCTACCGGCCATCTGATTGGCTGGTAGTGACAGGTCCTTGTCCAGCAATCGGATGTCTTCTCTGCCGGTCCCGATGCAGGCGTCGGAAGGTGAGTATGCAATTTTATTATTTTTTTAACAACTTTTACTCACTTTTAGGCTACTTTCGCAGTGTATCTATAGATACACTGCAAAAGTATTAGGACTACTTGCTACTCCCGAGTATACATAAGTAATCGGCGAGTAGCCCGAATACTGCTACTATTCAAGGAATACTGAATAGTAGCGAGTATACTCGCTCATCCCTAACTACCACTGCTAAAAAAAAATAGCTGGAAAAGCCAGGATGTAAGAGAATTTGCAGACCTTATATGGTCACAGATTTCTGACCTGTCCGATGGACAGGAGTCCTGCAATTACATTTTCTCATCTATAACCAATTGCACTCAAAGTAGGATTTTCATTGCTATGATCTTGATGACCTACATGTTTAAGCAAGGGCCTAAATTAAGGGCTAGACTGTCACGTTAAAGGAAACGTTGTCCTGTTGTAAACGCAGTTTAAACTGGAAGATTGTTATGTATCCGGAAGAACTTGGTATAAAGTTTTGAAGGAGCAGATTCGATATATCTGTAATTTATTAATTTAATTCCTACTTATTCTACAAATAGAGTTCAGTGGGCGGTCCTAGTCAGTGATTGATTGTAGACTCACACAGGATAGGCTGTCAGTCTCTGAATAGTAGCGCCCACTGGACTCCTCAGTCCAAAAAGAACAGGATTTTAATTGATTATTACAAGCTCAAATGTGGTCTTGTCCTATATTTTAAATACATCACTCTGATAAGTTCACTTGACTTCTAACATCCTGCCTGCTGATGTAACGTCATACTTAGGGCTCAATCGGACGTTAGTGCACATCAGACCAATCTTGGACCGTAGTGTGTGGACTGGCCATGAGTCTCCCGACCAGAGATTGAAGTAGCAATACTCAGGCTGGGAGAGCTGTGGCTAGTCCATGTACAGTGGTCCGAAATCACACTGATGTGCACAGATGTCTAAATGAGTCTTTAATGTGATAGTTTCATCACATGGAAACATAGAGAGAAAAGGCAGCACTCACTGGAGAGATGCTTCAGTTACTTTAAAGTTGAGTACATATTACAGCAGGTGCAGGGAGGGGGAGTGGGAGCAATGGATGACGGATTGCCGTTTCATACCTACCAAACACTTTATCAGGTCTAAGAATGGTGTATGGTGTGAAGCGCTTGGTAGGTGCGAAACAGCAATCTGTCATCCATCGCTGTCACGCCCCCTCCCTGCACATGCTGTAATATGCACTTTTTGTGTGCCACTTTTTCCTTCTATGATTCCATGTGATGTTCATGCACTACCTGAGGCGAGCAACATTGTAACGGTGGCGGTCTTGACAAGGCGATTGACGGGAGTTATAGTTACTTAACATGGAGGTGTGTAAGTAGTGGTGCCCGGCCCTCTTTCATATTTGTGTGATATTTTCATGTTAAGATCTGATTGAAATTGTCTAAATTATTACACGTAAAAGACTGATATTTGGTTTATTAGACAAAAGGGGGCATTTTTTGATGAGTGAGGAGCCCATATGTTGTTCTTATATAGGGATCCCCTTCTCTCTGTCCATCCCATATCTATATTTATTGCTTTACATTACAAACACAGTGAAATTTTATCTTCCTGTATATTTAATTTTCACCATTTTTACATTTGCACATTGACAGCGCTCATTTACTGTGATCTATAAACGTGCTATTTCATTTTCAGTTCACGTATTCCTTCCAAAAAGTAAGAACGTCTGTCACTAGTTCCTCCTTGTTTTGTTGCTTAGCAACATGCCATATTTAGTTATTCATTGGGAACCAAGTCATTTTTACTTGGATAATATATTGAGCTCTGTAGAGAGAGAGCAGGCTCACTAGATTGATTGTGACCAAAGGAGAACAGAATGAAACCCTTTTCATGCCTTGCTCGGTTATGACTGCCACTGGTATTCAATGATGGAATCAGCACTGTGGAACAAATCAGAGTTCCCTAAGGAAATAATATGTATCCATCATGTGGTAATGACTAGAAATTGGTACATATGTGTTTCATCATGGCTAATGAAAATTAGCATAGAGTTTATACCTGCCCATAATAGTCATTGCAAACCATCAAGGCAACACGGAAGCATAAAACACGGTAAACACTGGCCATAAACAATCACAATTCCTACTGAAAAAGGAGACGAATGACTTATAAAGATTTTTTAATATGACGTCATCAAATCTAAAGTGATCAGTTTTCATTTTATTTGTGCTGTTGTTCTGAGTATTCTCTTTTACTGTTTTTTAATAGACCTTATTATTCAGTACTAATTTTTTTGTGCTCGTGCACACCAGCGGATTAATTGTGAGAGTGCAAGAGTCTTAGGGTACCTTTACAATCTAACGTGCGTGTGCACACTTTTCATGGTTGCCTCCGAACGTCGAAGGCGCTTTTACACACCGCAATTTCGCTCTCAACCTAAGGCGACGTGTCTCCCTGGAAGTTGCCACACCAACAGCGGAACCAATCCGGTGGAGTTCCCTCGCCGCTTCACACGCCGCAATCCCCAAAGGAATGTGGGCATACATGGTTAGCACCGCAAGAACATAGGCGTGACAGACTGGTGTATTCCGCGCCGCAAACACGCTGATTAGACAACGCAATAGCGTTATGATTGGCCAGCCTGTGCAGGAAGGCTGGCTAATACATGATGCCATTGAAATTATGTAGTGTGAATGGACAGCTGTTCAAATATGGTGCCCTTTGTAGGGACAGCCAATGGAAACACAGTAGCCACCACCAATCATCGCTGATGGGGCACGATCTCCAGCATGCTGTGGCATGCCTACGGGAAATCAGTAGGCGACGCAGATTCCATTCCAATCGCCAGTTCACACACCAAAAGCTGGGAATTTCGCCTTCATGATTGCCTCTGATTTTGGACCAGTGCTGTGAAATCGCAACCAGGCGCAACCTTTTTGATCGCCGCCAAATTGCCCAATTACACGCCGCAATTTCGAGGCATATTAACGGCGATGGTGACGGGGCTACTGATTGCCGGTCAGATTTCTCGCCACGGTGGCGGCGTGTAAAGGTACCATTATTATGTATAATCACGTAAAGGGGATATTCGGGATTTTTATAAGAAAAAAAAATGACAGGCTGGTAGCTGCAACTACCTGCCTGTTGTGCCCGTTACCATTCACCCCCCCCCCCCCCGTCACAGAGCAGTCACAGATTGCTCCTGCTGGGGACATCATGGCGAGGTAAACAGAGATTTTTTTTCACTCTACACTGTAGATAGGCGGGACAGCTGACCTCATGCTGATTGACATCCTACTCTTCGCTACGTGATTGGGGGACCCGGCTGTCAATCACAGTTCCATCGGCTATTACGCCTGTCTACAGAGGAGAGAAGCCGCCCAGTTCCATCTCTAGGATGGCATGAGCTAAGGAGTCGTTCCCATGTCATCTGCAGCAGGAGCCATCTTTTATACACAGTAACTTCCCGCTTTGAGTGCTAAGTGCAAAACGTAAGGGGTTTCACAAGGGCACATTCTTGGGTTGCTATTGCAACTGGAGGCCTAAAAATGGCCTTTATGTGTGCCATATCTCTTAACCTATCAAATCCCACTGTGGAATGAAGACTGGTAGGCTAACTTGAAGTCAATCAGTGATTGGTTAGATGATGAGTAAACAGGTACCGGAATGCAACAGTTCATACAATGAGGGGGCAATAATAATTGAACCAACAGCAATTTATTTACTTTAAACAAATAAGACAAAGATCAATTATGGCACAAGGTCACAAAATTGCAGTTAGTAGTAATAAAAGAGATTAGGATACAATGAAGAGTATAATAATAATGGTGTATAGAATGTAAACATGATACTATTTTCACATTATTATTCCCATCCTAACATCATCATCATCATCAACAATATCTTATTCCTTGTATAGAAAACAACAAGGCGGCACTCACCGTTTGTTCACAGGTGCTTTCTTTATTGCAGAGGTGTGGGGAGGGGGTGCATGAAGGTACAGACGGTCTGCACCTCTGCAATAAAGAAAGCACCTGTGAACAAACGGTGAGTGCCGCCTTGTTGTTTTCTATACCTGGACTGTATATGCTTGACCGGCTTATGTAGGCACTGCACCACCAGGTGGCTGGAGGAAAGACAGCGGTCTGTCTCTATGGAGCAATAGGAAGGACCATTAGCCCTGTTGGTGCCCGGTGCCCCTACTTTTCTTTAAACATCTTATTCCTAATTTCTCAACCAGGGAAACATCAGTGTTATTTCTCTACTTGGCATTGTTATTAACTTTGTAAATAACACAATATAGCACACTGGCCCTAAGGAATGTTAACGACAAAACTTGCTTGACTGCAAGTCCAAGTTGGTGGATAACATCTCACACTCAGTACCCTGAATTGTGGACCCAGTCATCACTTGGTACCACACATGTGCCCAGGAAGAAACCGCTCACAAAGACAGTCCTTTGCTGTAGGCGAGTTTTGTCTTGGGTCTGGTCAGGAATCTTTCTCTGGAACTGGTCATGGTCTTCCTCTGGAACTATTCACGGTCTACCTCTGAAAGTAGTTATGGTCTTCTTCTCAGTTCTAGTTACAGATTTTCATCTGTAAGCCCTCTCCACTTCTCAAATGATCATCCTCCTTCAAGTCCAGGCACCAATTCCACTGCTTCTCTGCTCTCACAGGCCTTTTAGATTTCTTAACTGTGCCATAGTTGTTCACTGACCTGGTGTGTCTTCTTATCTTCTCCCTAGAGGACATATACTTTGTGGCGCCCCTCTGGCGGGACGCCACAAAGAGGTACTGCACCCCAAACAGAAGGTGTGGTGTCTCCGTAGTCATGGATGAGGAGGATACCCAGGGTCTGCACACAGGCACGCTCATAAGACACCTTAATACAGGGGACTGTAATTCAGTAGGTCCCAGGGGGTGAAGTGGCAGTTACAGACAGTCAGTCAGACGGTGACAGAAGAAGAGAGCGGACGGATGCAGGGGACCCTGCGGTCGAGACAGGAGGGCACTTCTAAGGAGAGAAGTGACACAGACAAAAAAGGGGAACACTGCAGGTCTGCTTGGAGCCGTCTGGAATGCCCAGGTCAACACCGGTAAACTGGAACCGAAGCGGTTTGTTAATGGTTCATCCCAAACCGCAGACCGGCAGGCTCTGGGCCTAAAATTGGGACCACAAGACTAAATTCCACCTCAGTCCCAAAGTGGGTCCAAGCCACTAACAAGGGAAAGGACTCAAAACCGGTGACGGGAGGGATTGTTTTCTCACCGCTCCCGTCTGGACCAGAAAAGGGTCAGAAGTACCTTTTAGTAACAGACCTGGGGACCGGCAAACGGGCTCTTTAATGTGGTTGACAAGAGAGCTAAAGTAGAACACAGACCATGAAAGTTATTGTAAAGACACCTATTACAGACTTTGCAAAAGCCTCCTAAATCCGCAGCTACAATCCCCGGTGAATCAGACTGTACCGTGTACCTTATCCACCTGGTACCAGTAAAGAACTGTTTGAGCTAATCTGGTCTCTGGCATCAATTATTCGCTGCCCGAAAGGCCTCTACAGCACCAAAGAGCCAAGGACTACTACTCCTCTCATCCACCTCGCTGCCCTGAGGTAAAGCTCGGCCTTTGGGGAGCTGTACTACCAAAGCTGCTTCACCATCACCTCAGTGGCCAGCTGCAGCGCTGGTAACTACATTACCAGGTACCACAGATGGTGACACGTTTCCCTATCCCCAAGTTCCCCCTCATCCCCATCAGCCAATTGAGTGCCCAGGGCACAGAACTGGGACCCGACCAGCCATGATTCCCCACTGAAGCCACCGTCCCGGTATCCGAGTAACCCCTTCCCTGCTGGACTGATTCAACTTCACTCTTCAGTTCTTACTCTTGTCATTTTTAGTGTTACCAGTTTTAGTCAGCAGATAGTGATGTTTATTTGCAGACACTTAGTTTAAGAACAACTGTGTGCATCTCTTCATTCTTCTATCTCCTTACATTTCTCCTCCCTTTAAATTTGCCAATCCTCAGGCAAAAAAAAATGTCATCTTTAGATGCACCTTGGGATGGTCCCAAGGTTCTTAGCATCTGAGCATATTTCTGTGCCTTCTGTATTATGCGCTGCAAATGAAGTAATCTTTCACGTACCTTGTGGGTGGGACAACAGCATTGACATGTTCAGTTCTGCGAGGCCCGTCTTAAAGTGTCTCCTCTGGAAGACTCAAATTCTGGAATTTCACTTGCAGATTCAGTCTCTGACATCTTTTGGTTCAGCCTGCAGTGGTGGTGGTGCTTCTCTTGGCTCTGCATGTACCACCTACCTTTCATCCTCACTATCCACATAGTTCCTTGGCATAGCTTTTCTTTGCTCCTTCAGGCGTCCAGTCATTCTCTACCCTTCAGATGCACAAGGACAAAGCATGTTGTGATACAGCACTCATTCTTGTTCCTTTTCTTCCCTATCTGGTTGAACTTCCTTCACTGGATTTCAGGATTGAATCTGCTGGTTACCCAGATCTTTGTGAAGTGGCCATTGATCAGTAGGCAATTTTCACAAGCATTATGAGATGGGCTCAAAATGGGGTCGACCATTAGAAGTTCCAGATGTCCTTATAATGGTTTGGGTGCCTCTGTTCTTGAGGCGTAGTCAATTCACACTGCCAATAATTCTGATAAACATTTTCACTATCTAACATACAGTACACAAGCCGTTGCAATCATTGGAAGGTCCTTCTGCCTCAAAGTGTTCACCCTTCTTATGAGTAACCTTTGCTAGTCTCTGCACCATCAATTCTAGAAACATTACTTTTTTACATAGTCCCCAATACTCTGTGCAGCTATGTCCCCCTGTCTAACCACCATTATTCATTCAGAACCATTCCTATTAGGTTCTGTAAGGTCTGATCAACAAGGAGCCCTTTATTCTTTGTTGGGCTTCTGGCCCAGGGTCATCCACTTTTGCAACTTTACTAACTCTGGGTTGGACTGATGCAGATATATCCATCCATTTATTGGGCACACCAGTACTCAGTTTGGTTGTTGTTCCTCTCCTGACTCTTGAGAAGCCATCATTTTGATATAAAGACAACAAGTGCATTCACCGTAAACTGTATAATGATGATAATTACGATCATAATAATCTGTATAAATTTCTTCAGCTTCAAAAAATCACAAACGCTTCACATTTTTTTATGGGCCAGGCAAAAAAAGTGTCTTTTTTATGGACTCTTTTGGAATTTCTTTATAGTTGGCACCCCAAGTCAGTGCGTGAGGCACCAATATGTCATGTAGAGTTACCAAAGAGTGAGGCAATTGATCATCAGGACATGAGCCTGACAAGAGGTGAGTTTGATATTTTACTTCTTTATTTATTAGTTTGCTTTATATTTGTTATTCTATGAGGTTTGTCAAGACCTAAATCTTGATAAACATCTTTAAATTGCAAATTCAGTTAATACATCTGATGCAAATCAACTTTACAGGTTGGCTTCAAACATTTGATTGGATTGGATTATATCAATTTTGGCAGATTCACTCATATGTGATAAGTTACCTGAACAATAATAATAATAATAATAATAATAATAATAATAATAATAATAATAATAATAATAATAATAATAATAATAATATAAAATTATAACAATATAATATAAAACTCTAATAATAATGTATTATAATTATTATTATTAACATATATAATAGTAATAATATAAAAAACTAATATGTAAAAATATAAATAATAAAAATATAGAATAATAATAATAATAATACATTTGATGCAAGTCAACTTTACAGGGTTGCTTCAAACATTTGAGTGGTTTTAATCAATTTGAATTTTGGTTGATTTACTTATATGTCATAAGTTACCTGAGTAATACTACTACTATTACTACTACTACTACTAGTACTACTACTACTACTACTACTACTAATAATAATAATAATAATACTAATAATAATATAAAACTCTAATAATAAAAATATAATAGTAATAATATAAAAACCTAACATGTAAAAATATCAATAATACAAATATATTATTAATACTACTACTACTACTACTACTACTACTAATAATAATAATAATAATACATTTGATGCAAATCAACTTTACAGGTTGACCTCAAACATTAGAGTGGATTTAATCAAATAGAATTTTGGCAGATTCACTTATATGTAATATGTTACCTGAGTAGTTCTAGTATTAATAATACTACTACTAATAATAATAATATCAATATACTTCATATTATATTTTTCCAGCCCTTGCTCACTTAGTTTATAGCAAACTATCTGAGCTACAGCACAAGGTCTAAAACCCAACTAATTCAGAAAAAAGGTAAATATCTCGGCCTCCATAGAGAGTATGAGACCTGTGGAGGTAACATTTGTAAGAGCAATTTAGCCAAGATATATAACAACAACAAAATACCAAAAAACAATCAGGTCATTCTGCCAAAAGATGGCTCTAAGTGAATTCACTACAATTCATTGCTTGTAGCAGCTGAATTCCTCAGCGATGGTTACAGCATAAATGATCAGAAAGCCGCCACATTCAGGCCGAATGTTGGAGGCTCGAAATAGAAATTCAAGGAAACTTACAATTCACCTAAGCGGAGCTAGACGGCAGATTTAAAGGGACACCCTGCACTAAAAAGACCTTTATGATATTTTAAATGTATTGATGCACTGACACAGTGTGTGATACCATCATTATACATGTATTATCATGTATAGACCGGGAGAAGTATGACAGTGTCATCTGTGATACGGAGGTTTTTCTTTAAATTTAATGTAAATTTTATAAAAGTCCAGTGACAAAAAGTTAACTGTGAATGTATGAGAATAATAGCATATAGGAAGGGAACGGGTTAATGCTGCGCTGCTGCTATAACAAAGATGAGAATGTAAACTTTAAACAATGTGGATTCTTCTATGTGTTTCAGAGCAACCTCCTTCATCAGGATAATCACACCTAATCCCCCTGATGAAGGTGGTTGCTCTGACATGCATAGAATACACCCCATTGTTTGAAGATTCCACTTCTATCTTTATTATAACAGCAGCGCAGCATTAACCCATTCCCATCCAACCTGCTATCATCTAAGTATCCATGATATTTTGGCTGCAGAGCTAGATATACAAGGCTTTTCACGGTTGTTGTGTCTGTCACAACTTGTCCAGGTGAGATCACTGAGTTTAATGATTTCACTTCAGGTGAGTTTAGCTGAGGTCACAACTGGGGTACCGTGGGCACTGCCAGCTGTGACCTCTGGTAAACTCACTAATGTCACCACGATCACAGCTGCAGCTCCATCAGTGTGTTTTGCAGTTTGCAGCTATTGGTCATGTTTGTAATGTGACCGCACACTGCAACCTCAGGATGTAGCAAAGCCGGGATAATGGTCATGGGAAGTTGTGTGGATTAAATCAGACTTGCAGGGGTGCTTTGGGAGTTTTATAAATTAGAGAAAAAGGTTGTTTCTCTGTTTTGTGCTCAATTATTTTTAATTAGTATTTAAGAGGGTGTCTCATAGACACTGCGCCATTACTAATCCAGTGCTTTGTGTTAGCTGTGATTTTTTGACAAATCACAGCTTTCATTAACCCTTTACATTACATCGATTGCCACTGCACCAGGGCAATCGGGATGAGCCGGGGTAAAGCACCGGGATTGCTGCATCTAATGGATGCCCCAATTCTGGGATGGCTGAGGGCTGCTATTTTTAGTCTAAGTAGGGCCCTATAAGCATGGGGCACTCCAGCTGGAGAATACCAGGGCCCGGCTGTGTGCTTTTGTAATGAGGTGTACAATTCAGATTGTATTATTGAAATTGAAATGAGCTGTGCACAGTCCGCCACTGCCCCCTTGTGGACAATTGCTGAAATGACTGCAGAGAGAAAAAAAAAAACAGCATTGATTGCTGCTCCCCTCCCCCAACAGCCATGTGCTGAGGAGAGAGGGCGGGAGATCAGTACAGACACAGAGTTGAACAAGAGAACATCTGCTTGTGGATGTCTGTTGAAAGAGGGCTACTTTGCAACACCTTGCCGGAAAAATCACCCCGCAGAAGCCCCTGTGACTGATCCTGGGCCACTGGACTTTGGTGCTGTGACTCTGGCCGCTCTGCAAAACCTTGCCCGCCGTGCACCCAGAGTGCTTGTGCAGGGGCCGTGACCTACATAAGGGAGCCATTTGTGCTGCTGTGATCTCCCTTCTCCTGATCTGTGTGCCTGAGACTGGGAGAGACAGACTGTTACCTGCAGAAGGAGACCAAAGAAGAGTGAGGAGATACCCAGGCCTGCTACGTGGGAGCGACATCTTCTTCTGTGATAAGACTGGTACGTGATTTTAGGGAAAGTTAGGGAAAGATACCTTCATTGTTGTGTTTTCTTTTCTTGCCGCGTACCCGGAAGAAGTGAAGATTCAGAGACTCTAATATATACAAGTGCGCATATAGTTCGGTTGACTGTGAGATAAATATGTTTTACAGTAAAGAAATGTTATTATCGGTAAAACCTGATTATGGGGATTCTGTTGAGAAAGATCATACACACACACCCGCGGCCTTACCACCGGTCGCTACATCTGGCGTAGTCGGCAGGATGTGTGATCAACAGAATCTCCTCCCGGTAGTAACTTATAACCAGACTTATACTACGGCCTGCAGGTCCATATCCGGTGCCAGCAGTCCGAGCAGTGACACGGAAGAATTGAAGCAGATAGTAGCAGAGTTGCAGAAACAGATACTACAGCTACAGCTCATGCTAGACCAACAGGCGGACAGGCAAGCGAGACAGCAACCCAGTCGGCCTATGGGAAGGTGCTGGACATGCGGCGACCCCCGCCATAGGGCAAACCGTTGTCCGCATCCTCCACCCGTGGTCCGATATACCAGAACCAGCAAGTCATGTCCCACAACAGCAGCCACCTTTAAACTAGACGCCCCAGCCAAAGCGGTTCGCTCGGCAGGGGAGATCAGGGAAAAGGGTGTGAAGAGACAGAGCCAGACCGATAAGCAAGTGCTGGCCACTCGGGTCCAGGGGACAGTGAAGTGGTTTAATGTCCGCGATGGGTATGGCTTCATCAACAGGAATGACACAAAGGATGACGTGTTTGTACATCAGACTGCCATAAAGTGTAACAATCCTCGTAAGTGCCTCCGCAGCGTTGGTGATGGGGAGGTGGTACAGTTTGATGTTGTGAAGGGAGAGAAGGGTACAGAGGCCGCCGACGTCACCGGTCCCGGGGGTGTTCCCGTTAAAGGAAGCAGATTTGCCCCAACCGGCGCCGCTACCGCCGGCGATCCTACTCTCCCCGGGTAGAAAATGTGACTGAGTTTATTGGAGATATTGTGAGCCCTGAACAAGGGAGCGAAGGTGAACGGGGGATGACGGTTTCCCCCGACAGAGGTCCCTACTCCGCCGGAGAGCAATCCCTATGATATCAACGGCCATCACTGCCTTGGAGCCGATGGTTGTTGACAGGGACTGTCAACCTTTAAGTGGGGGGGTATGTAATGAGGTGTACAATTCAGATTGTATTATTGAAATTGAAATGAGCTGTGCACAGTCCGCCACTGCCCCCTTGTGGACAATTGCTGAAATGACTGCAGAGAGAAAAAAAAAAACAGCATTGATTGCTGCTCCCCTCCCCCAACAGCCATGTGCTGAGGAGAGAGGGCGGGAGATCAGTACAGACACAGAGTTGAACAAGAGAACATCTGCTTGTGGATGTCTGTTGAAAGAGGGCTACTTTGCAACACCTTGCCGGAAAAATCACCCCGCAGAAGCCCCTGTGACTGATCCTGGGCCACTGGACTTTGGTGCTGTGACTCTGGCCGCTCTGCAAAACCTTGCCCGCCGTGCACCCAGAGTGCTTGTGCAGGGGCCGTGACCTACATAAGGGAGCCATTTGTGCTGCTGTGATCTCCCTTCTCCTGATCTGTGTGCCTGAGACTGGGAGAGACAGACTGTTACCTGCAGAAGGAGACCAAAGAAGAGTGAGGAGATACCCAGGCCTGCTACGTGGGAGCGACATCTTCTTCTGTGATAAGACTGGTACGTGATTTTAGGGAAAGTTAGGGAAAGATACCTTCATTGTTGTGTTTTCTTTTCTTGCCGCGTACCCGGAAGAAGTGAAGATTCAGAGACTCTAATATATACAAGTGCGCATATAGTTCGGTTGACTGTGAGATAAATATGTTTTACAGTAAAGAAATGTTATTATCGGTAAAACCTGATTATGGGGATTCTGTTGAGAAAGATCATACACACACACCCGCGGCCTTACCACCGGTCGCTACACTTTATCTTGGCTTGGCAGCAAAATTGTATGGGACTCCTTGACATTTTTTAAAATGATTTATTAAATAATAAAAAACGCATTGGGTTCCCTGTATTTTGATACAGTCTCCAGCTGCCTGATTTACCTGCGCTGTGTATCAAAATACAGGTACCCCCGCCTTTTTTTTTTCAACATGCATTGGCAATAGCATGGCTGTGATGGGACCAGAAGTACCCACACCAAAAAAGCTTGCTGATTGACTGCTCAGTAGCGTTTCAACAAGCTTTATTTATGCAGACGAACTCCAAAAATAACATGAATTTCCTTGAGCAATCCGTGATCGGGGTCCATGCATGGTCACTAGGTGTCCACTACGGACCCAAAACTTTAGAGTTCACCCATCACTACGTGCCACCTCTCGAAACTGTTTTTATATGGTCATATTGCTCTCTGAAAGATAAAGTCATCCATATGGAGTCCTTATTTTTTAGAGAGCAACATGACCATATAAACAGTTTTAAGGGTTGGGGACAGATTATACTGACACATACACTTGAAGGTCAGAAACCAATCAAAATGCAACTATGTGATCTTATCAAAACACAAATATATTATTTAATGTGTTTTTGTTCGGAGCAGTTTTATAGTTTACTGGTAGCTGTTGAAATATAAGATTTCTTCCTATTAGATGACATACTTGTGTATTTTTGTAGCATAACAAGAGAATTATCTTGTCTGTATGGTAATATAACAATCCCAATAACAATAAAAATTACAGGAGCAAAATATATCAAAACGTACCCTACCTGTCATTCCAGATGACTTTTAGAAAAAGCTGCTGTGTGTGAAGAACAGGTTACGTGCATGAAACGACGCAGTAACGGCAGCTAGGTAGGGATTCACAATAGAGATTTATTTCACACAAATAACAGGGTAGGGATGATATGGTACGAATAGGGAACAGTACAAGTGGTTACAAAAAGAAACCGAATCTTAGGTTCCTACACAATAAGAGATATACAAGTTCTAAATGCAATATTAGTACACTTAGTTTCTTATAACACTAGATAACAGATACTATGAAAGTTAATTTAGTCTCAGTCTTACTGTTGTGGAAATGTCAGTGTCCCCTAACCTTCAGTCATAGTCCCACTTATCTATATAATTCAAGCTAGCAACACACAGGCTCTAATGGGACTATAGTGCAACCCGCTAAGCCACAAGTCAAATGCAAGTGGATAACTTTGCCCACTGAGTACCATACATCCGGACTGGAAGCAACAGCCTGGCTCACACAGATTTTTTCCTGGCAGCATTCATCGGTCTTCAATATTTGGGGTTTGGTCTTTGAGTTCCTTCTGGAGTCGGCATTCGGTACAGTGAGTTAGAAAAGTATTTAGACCCCTTTAAATTTTTTTACTCTTTGTTTCATTGCAGCCATTTGGTAAATTCAAAAAAGTTCATTTTTTTCTCATTGTTGTACTCTCTGCACCCCAACTTGATTGAAAAAAACAGAAATGTTGAAATTTTTGCAAGTTTATTAAAAAGGAAAAACTGATATATGACATGGTGATAAGTATTCAGACCCTCTACTCAGTATTGAGCAGAAGCACCCTTTTGAGCTAGTACAGCCATGAGTCTTCTTGGGAATGTTGGAACAAGTTTTCACACCTAGATTTGGGGATCCTCTGCCATTCTTCCTTGCAGATCTTTTATAGTTCCGTCAGGTTGGATGGTGAACATTGGTGGACATCTATTTTCATGTCTCTCCAGAGATGCTCAATTGGGTTTAGGTCAAAGCCCTGGCTGGGTTAGTCAAGAATGGTCACAGAGTTGTTCTGAAGCCACTCATTGTTATTTTAGTTGTTTGCTTAGGGTCATTGTCTTTTTGGAAGGTGAACCTTTGGCCATGTCTGAAGTCCTTAGCACTCTGGAAGAGATTTTCATCCATGATATCTCTGTACATGGCCGCATTCATGTTTCCTTCAATTGCAACCAGTCATCCTGTCCCTGCAGCTGAAACACACCCTCATACCATGATGCTGCCACCACCATATTTCACTGTTGGGATTGTATTGGGCAGGTGATTAGCAGTACATGATGTTCTCCACACATACCACATAGAATTATCACCAAAAAGTTCTATCTTCATCTCAGCAGACCAGAGATTCTTATTTCTCATAGCCTGGGAGTCCTTTATGTGTTTTTTGCAAACTCTATTCGGGCTTTCATATGTCTTCCGTCAAGCCACTGTGCCTCCCTGAGGAAGGAGCGAGGAGGGGCTCTGAAATGCAAAAGAGTAATAAAGCTACATTACCCCAGATTTCCCGGTGAGTCTGACTTTTCCTTGGGCAGCAGCGTGGACGTTTAAAGCACTTCGTCCTGGAAATTTTGCTACAATTCTGTCTCTGAACTCCTTCGGCAGTTCCATTGACCTCTTGATTCTCATTTGGTCTGACATGCACAGTGAGCTGTGACGTCTTACATAGACTGGTGTGTGCATTTCCAAATCAAGTCCTATCAGTTTAAATAAACACAGCTGGACTCCAATGAAGGAGTAGATCCATATCAAGGAAGATTACAAGGAAATGGACAGCATGTAACTTAGATATGAGTCTCTTTTTAAATAAATTTGAAAATATTTCTACATTTTTTTCAGTCTAGATGAGGTTCTGGGTGTACATTAATGAGAAAAAAATTAACTTTTTTGAATTTACCTAATGGCTGCAATGAAACAAAGAGTGAAAAAAATTAAAGGGTTCTAAATACTTTCCATACCCACTGTATGAAGTCTTCAGGTACCTTCTGGAAACAATGTACAGTATTTAGTCTTAGGATTCTTTCTTGAGTCAATGTTTGGTATTCGGTCTTGATATTACTTGTGAAGTCGATGCTCGGTATTTTATGTTAAGGTTAATTCTGGGAGATCTGATCAATTACAGATATTTCTCCGACTATGGTGACTGTAGTTCCAATCTGTAGTGCATTAGTCTGCTTCTTCCAAGTCTCGGTGCCAACTCCACCCCTTCTCTGATGTTCCTTGCTTTCATACTTAGTAGCTGTGTCCTAGCTACCACCTAACCCATTGTCTCTTTGAATTTCTTTCGGTCGAGGAAACAACTTTGTTATTATTGAGTTCCTAGTGATTCCTTTGACCAGGTGGCAAAAAAAACAGATACTGCAGGACCTTAGTTGCATGCGTCTTCTGCTTTTTTCTACTTCTTTACATGTGTACATAAGGAATAATACTATTTCTTTCTATTACTGTAAGTGTATATTTCATTTTGCCACGAGATTTTCCCTCTAATTCTAATTTAGATTCTCTGTCTCTAACTTTCAGCAGTATATGGGTTAGAGGATAGTGACTAGCTACCATCTTGTCTCCCATTGACTGAACACAGATTCCTGCTTTCTTGCCTCTTCTTATCTTTCCAAAAGCATTACCAACCTGGAGGACATTATTCAGCATTACTGAGCAGTGTAAATATGAATCCAGCTTTCAAACAGCTAAAACTCCTCTTCTAATTTATTTCCTTTCATTTGTCCCTAATATTCCTAACCAAGGCTATGTTCACACAGGGCGTTTTTCCTGCAGTTTTGGTGCATTTTTTTGGTGCATTTTTACATTCTTTTTATGTGAATCCTTTCTACTCTAAACCTGAATTTTTTATTCATCAAAACTTTTGCACACACATTTATTTTATTTCTTGACAGAAATTGAAACCTGTATGTTTTTTCTGCATTTTTGAAAGAATGAGTAACTCGCCCCTGGTGGGGACCATGGGGTACTCGGAACCGGTCCATGATTCCCTTATCCGGCGATCAGTTAAAAAAAGGGGAATTGGAAAAATGGTTGAAAATAAAATATAAGCAAAAATAAAAGTTTTTGTCATGACGCCACCCATGGGGTACAGCCTGTGTAGCCGCTGCTGCAGTCGGGACCTCTGGGGATGATGGAGAAGCAGCGAGGAAGGTTCAGCTCTCCACGGGAAGAGCAGGTCCCCAGGGCAACCATACAGTTTGTGATGTGTAAGGGTACCTTTACACGCCGCAATTTTTGGTGGTAATAGGAGGCAATCTAACGTGCGCGAGCACGTTTTTCATGGTCACCTCGGATCGCCGATGCCGCTTTTACACGCCGCAATTTCACCCTCAACCTAAGGCGATGTGTCACCCCGGAAATCACCTACCCCACAACGGAACCAATCCGGTGGAGTTCCCTCACCGCTTCACACGCCGCCATCCCCAAAGGAATGTGGGCGTACATGTTCAGTGCATGCTCAGAACTGCAATGGAGGAGACATAGGATACATCACCTACTAGAAACAGAGAAGGAGGATGGCAATTACAAGAAGAAGGGAGGTGCTGGATCAAGACAAGCAACACCCATTGGACCGTACCGCTCCGCAGGCGTATATAATAAAAAGCTATTTTTATATTATACAGATCAGCCTGAGGACTATATATTCAGCATTCTAGAATGTTTTATGTAAGGTCTTACTGATGGTGGTCACAGATTTTATGTGAAAAAAACTGGTGACAAGTTCACTTTAAATAAGCACGCATATCAAAGTTTGAATCCTCTTAATATATTGCAATAATCATATTATATGGCACTGTGTACTTTATATTGCTCATATTGCTTATATTGCTTATGTTGCATTTCTATGCAATATCTTTTTCTTTTTTCTCTGCTCTATGTAGAAACAGCAAGTCCCTTGTCCCTGCATGAATCATTCCCCTCTCAGATCCTGAACTAGTTGATCCCTCCTTCCCCTGACATTGATTTTGCAGTGATGAATCCTACATGGAGCTTATAATTATTCAGCTAGTAAGTTTTTAATCCTGGGATGTCATAGACCAAAAGGAAAACAGAAGAATTAATTGGGCAGTAAGGTAAAATTACCAATTGTTAGTACATTCTGCTATTTAATATGATGATTGCAATATATTAAGAGAATATAGATGTTGATGGGAGCGCTTCTTTAAATTGTACTTCAATTTAATATTCAGCACATGATGCAATAAAATGACATTGATCTTTATTTCTTCAGTTTATAATATGTCCAGACAGCAAACAATGCACCTTAAAAAGGATCCAGGAAGTCAGCATGGCAAAAACACCTCTCTAGTTGACACATGTTTGACCTTGAGGTTTATGCTGACTTCCTTAACAAGTCTTCATGTATTGTATACTGTCGCTATAAATAAGAATCATAAGGAACACTTAGCTATGAACAAGGACTGCAAGGTCAGAACTGCGTCAGTTGAAGAGGCATTTTTCCATGCTGACTGCTGTATCATGTCTGCGATGTATTGTGTGCATTGCAAATTTAATAAATAAAAAAAGAAAAATGTGATTTTACTGGACAATGTGCTCATTGTTAAATTGGAGTCTGGTTGATCAAGAGAGGGCATTTGCCATGCACAGGATGTGGTAAGGTGATGCAAGTTGTCATGTGTTATCTTAAGACCATAGACTAGACTCTAGTCACTAGAGTAACAACAGTTTATCTTGTGTTATCTGGCATCATAGAAGGCTTACATTCATGGTAAGGGTTAACCTGTAAAGATATTCAGATGACATCTTACTCTACATTGAAAAGTCTTATATGCTCGCCTCAACATTAAAATTAACACCAAGAAGGAAACATCTTGGCACTATGAAAATCACAGGATCGAAAGCTATGTTATTGATATGCAAGTGGTAAAACAACAGAAATAAACTCACAGAAATCTTGATTTTTTCATGATCAATTATGGACATTTTGGCATGCTATCAACAAGCTATTAAAGCAAATCTGTCACCTCCCCAAGCATCTAAAGATAAAATAGCCACCTTCTGCAGCACTAAGGCTGCATTCTGACAAGGTGGCTACAGTATTTATGTTCCTTTGATTCACTGAAATAAAGAATTTTATAAAATCTGTGCCAAACCTGACCCAAGAGAGGGAAGCGGGCTTTTCAAGCGTCTATCTCCAGCCTCTCTGGTGTCAGTCATCCCTCTCTGCTCTCCATGAGCCGCATCCTCTTCCTTGTCTCCTACAATCCTGCCCCCGGGCATGCACCATGCGCGCTGCCTGTGAACTTCCTGCAGCCCACGTAACCTTTTTGCAATGGCATGGTGTGCGTGGGATGCAGGAAGTTCATGGGCAGCGCACACGGTGCATGCCCGGGGACAGAAGGCACTACGCAAGTGTGGGATTCTAGGAGACAAGGAAGAGGAGGCAGCGCATGGGGAGTAGAGAGGGATGACTGACACCAGAGAGGCTGGAGATAGACGCTTGAAAAGCCTGTCTCCCTGTCTTGGGTCAGCTTTGGCACAGATTTTGTAAAAGTCTTTATTTCAGTGAATCAAGGGAGCATAAATACTATAGCCACCTTCTCAGAATGCAGCCTTAGTGCTGTAGAAGGTGGCTATTTTATCTTTAGATGCCTGGGGGGGTGGCAGGTTTGCTTTAATGATGGAGAAAAGTTCTGCTGCACTGATTGCACTTAGGCAAAGTTCTAATTTGCTGCTGGCTGCTTCTTGTGCAATTGAAGATCAAAAATGTTCTTGATTTTCTTAAAGAAAGACAAGTCAGGAGTAGAGAAGTGAGTGAGCTTTCTCCAAACATGTTCACCAATTTCAAATTTAGCATGAACATTGCAGATTCGGTTCGTGATCAGAAATACAAACAATTTACTGAAAAATCGGCAAACTTGGTTTTGTTCGTAAACTGATCAGATGAAAAAAGCATTAATGCATTATAGGCTGGGGTCACACTTGGCCAGCCAATTGCGTTCACCGCATCCAGATCCGGATGCGGTGAACGCAATTTGCTTCACACACATTTTTAAGAAAAAATGTGTCGTGGAAACCGCAATCCGGTAACCGGATTGCTCCGCAGGGATGAACAAAGTGTTAACTGTTTAATAAAACATGAAATATTAATATTAGTTGAGTGCAACATGTCTCTAGGGGGTGCTCACCCCCCCTAGAGACATGCTGGCCACTCCTGTGGGCATGTCAGGGTTTAATAACCCATTTACAGTAAGCCGGCTATTGTCGGGTTTGAACAATTTTATCAATTAAACGGATACTATACGTAATGTACATTTAATGTCTGCCGCTGTGCAGGGTCCTGTAGGCACTTACATTAGATCTATGGGCAGCGCACCGCCATAGATCTAATGTAAATGCCTACAGGACCTCGGACAGCGGCAGATATTATACGTACATTACGTACAGTATCTGCGCAACTGTCAGGGGAGCCGCCGTTTCATTGATAAAATTGTACAAACTGACAATAGCTTACTGTAAATGGGTTATTAACCCCTGACATGCCCATAGGAGTGGACAGCATGTCTCTAGGGGTGGTGGGCACCCCCTAGAGACATGCTGCACACAACTAATATTAATATTTCATGTTTTGTTAAACAGTTAACACTTGGTTCATCCCTGCTGCTGCAGGGATGAACAAAGGAGACGGTAACCACATTACTCCGGATTACACATCCTGAGCAATGCAGTTACCGCATTGCGGATCACAGCAGAAGTGCTCCGAAAACTGCAACCTGCATGATTTTTCGCGCAAGCTGCACATCAGGAGCCAGTAACCGGATTGCATGTAGTGCAATCCAATTACCATAATGGGCTCCTATGGGAAGCATTTCCTGATCCGGTTTTAAGCTTTTTAAAAGCTCAAAACCGGATCAGGATTTAAAATACATGCTGCATATGTGACCCTAGCCTAAGTAATGCTTTTCTTCTACCTTTTGACTATGTAGGATAGCAGGCGGGATGTGTTTGATGAGGGGAGGAGGTGGGGATAGGCCAGAGGGGCGTCAGACTCCATTTTTTTCCTGCCACTTGCTGTGTGAATTTTCCTGGCCTTCAGCCAATCAGGGTGCAAAAAATATCCAAAACTTGCAGACACAAGGGCTTTTGTCATTGGTTGAGTTGTGTCATTGGCTGCGTTTTACACACGTCCCTCTGGATATAAGAGGCGGCCTTTTGCTGTCATCAGCATTTTCAGAGAGTTACTGCTATGGACAGTGCTACTGCTCTGTCCTGCTCCATATGTGCTACACAAAAAGATAGCTAGCTACTGAATGTGACTACCAAATCTGTGTGCATTACCAAAGCCTCATTTTTTTTGCATACAAGTGATTGCCAAATCTTTGTGTTTCACCTAAAAAGGCTTTTTTTGGCTTCAAACAAATGATTGCTAAACCCTTCAATTTTCCTTAAAAGATGTGTTTTTGTCCTCAAACAACTGATTGCCAAATCCTTCAGTTTCCCCTAAAAAGACTGTGTTTGTCCTCAAACACCTGATTGCCAAATATTTATTCTTCTCCTAAAAAGGTTTTTATTAGCCTCCAAAAAACTCATTGCCAATCTCTGTTGTCCAATAACCTGTTATTGGGCCTCAAACAAATGTTTTCCAAATCTGTGTGCATTAAACATGAGTGGGAAATCCAAAGGCCATGGTGGAAAGGGGAATAAGTGTAGTGGAAGGGGGAATAAGCATGGTGGAAGGAGTAATAGGCTTGGTGTTGGTGGTGTACGTGGGCTAGGGGTAGGACACCGGCTCGTCGTTTCCCAAGCCAAGTGACAACTTCTGTTACTGGATGGCCTACTCCAGTTTCTTTGTTTGCCAGCAGTAGAGCGATATGAGTTGTGGATGAGGCACAGAAAGAGCTTTTGCTACAGGTAATGGCAAGCACTTTATCAAGTGGCCTGTCCTCCACTTCCTTCACCTCAATTACACACACAGTACAGGCCTCAGAGATGGCACACCAAAACCCATGCTTCACCCCTTGTTACAACTCTCCAAATGCACAGCTGATTGTGGGGAAACATAGGGGAGGAGGGTAACTC
The DNA here is from genome assembly GCA_033576535.1 of Allobates femoralis. Classification (NCBI taxonomy): domain Eukaryota; kingdom Metazoa; phylum Chordata; class Amphibia; order Anura; family Aromobatidae; genus Allobates; species Allobates femoralis. Next base: position 49,224,220 of record JARQOC010000005.1, read on the forward strand.
TCAGGGCAAGGAGTAGGATAACAGAGAGGATGATGATGAGACTCGAGATCCTACTTGGAATCAACACAGAGTTATACAACTGAGTAGGTCAGCAGAGGAGGTGGAGGAGAAAGATGAGGAGGTTAGGTTGACTCTTCCTGCACAGTGACTGAGTGCTGCAACCACGATAAGCAATGTATCATCAGCCACAACAATGGCTCTGGACAGCAGCGGTCATGGGTCTGCAGTTATAAAGGATTGCCAAGCCTGGATCTTTTCTGACATGATGACGCAACTCACGTTATTTGAAAAGTTTGTTAAAAATCTTCAGCAGAGGCATAGAAGCACAATTTGACTACTACATGCATGAACCAGCATGGCCCAGCTCCATGCGTAACTCTGGCAAATATACTGTGATAAAACTGTGTCTAGTGGACTTCATCGAAAAGTGTCCCCCACATCAACTGTATTTGCTGCTCATTCCTTCTCTGTCACCATGGCAAGTGTTGTCACACAGGTCTCCAATCACAGAAACTCCACTTGTTTATCCACTATAGTCAGGGTGAACGAGAGCCCATCTGCTGTTACAGAAGTGGACACGACTGCTGGTTTTTACCAATCTTGGACATCGAGCATACCACTTCAATCCACTATAACATCTCAACCTGCATCTCCCTTACAGTGTAGCAGTTTGTCGGGTACTCCCTACTTCACCCTCTCTAAGCACAACAGCCAGCTCTCAGTGCCGTAGTTGTGCTCACGTACAACATTATTTCCTCCTACACATCCCAAAGCAAAGAGCTTAAACTTTACTATCTCTAATTGGTTGGCCAAGGCAATACTGTCTTTCTGTTTGGTGGGTACAGTTTCTGAAAGCTCATGGCAGTATCAGTTGCTCAGTTGCAATTACTTCTCTTATAAATCTTTGCCTGCGCTACACCAACATGTCTAAGATATAACCTGTTCTATGAGAAATTCTGTGTGTGCCAGGGAGCATATCACCACTGACACTTGGATGAGCAAACATGGCCAAGGGCGTTACATCATCCTGACTGGGCACTGGATAACTCTGTTGGCTGTGGGGCCCGGCGTGGAAGGGGCAACTACCCAAGCCTTGAAATCCCCAAGACTTTTGGGCAAAACCTCTGTTGTACCACTTCATCCAATGATTTTGCCTCCTCCACCTCCTTTAGGGCCTACAGCTGCACCTTTGACTTCTCTTCTAATGTTCCAACAGTCCAAAGAGAATCCTCTTCACCTCCATACTGTTGTGCCATGGCTAACCACCATAACCTTGAGTTGAAATTAAAATGCTTTAGAGATGTAAGTCATACATCTGAAGTGTTATTGACAGCTATGCAAGCCGAGTTTGATCAATGGCTATCTCTATTAAAACTAGAGCCAGGGATGGCCATGTGCGATAACAGTGTAAACATGTTGGCAGCCCTACACTGGGCAAACTTACACGTGTGCCTTCTGTGCTTTTCCAGCAATTCCTATGCAACTATTGCTGGCTGGATGAGCTACTGCACAAGTCATGGTCGCTGTGTGCTCACGTCCGCTGTTCGCACCCCACAACTCATCAACTAGCATCACTAGAGCAGTCTTTCCCACAACCGGCTAACCATTTGATAAATGATTTGCCAAAATGGTGGACTTTCACTCTACACATGTAACAGTGACAGTGGCAGCAGTGACAAGCCCTGGTGCAGTATGTAATGGCGCAAACAGTGAATCTAAGCAAGCCACATGTGGTACAAATGATGCTTGCAAAGTGGGCACAGATCAAGGATCTCTGCACCCTTCTGCACAGTTTTGAAATGGCTGCTAAGATGTGTAGCGCTAAGCATGGTGTCATCATCATCATTATTCCAGTCATCTACATCCTGGAGCAAACGTTGAAAAGTCAGCAAGATTAGGTGGTGGACCCAAAGGAAGAAGAGGAAGAAGAAGAGGAGGAGGTGGAAGGGATACCAATATCTTAAAATTATAGACTATCATTGAGCAGCCGGGTGACATGACTCCATGGATTACAGCAACAGAGGGTGGTTCATGAAACCAGAAAAACTTTTAGTGAAGATGCAGGAGCCAAGGAACAAATAGAGGAGGATGAGGATGAAGAAGTGATGGGCACATAAAAGTCAGGAGATGAAGAAGAAGAGATTCACCTTCACCTTTGTGTTGTTCAAGGTTGAAGGGAGAGGATGGAGTAAGGCTGGTTTTAGACTTGTGGACCCCTCCGCAGCGTCCTGCGGAGGGGATCCGCAAGCTTAGCGCAGGCACTGCAAGTCCCTAAGTTTAACATGGGGACGCTCTGATGCAGATTGGCGTGCGCACCCATTCACTGCAATGTATGATTTGTACGCAGGTGAATGCCTGCGCATAAATCACACACTCTCGTCTGCACCCTGAACGCGACATTTTCAAACTGGGGAATGTTGAATCGTCAAGTGTAGAAAAAATATTGAGTCGTCAGTGTAGAAAAATTAGCAGCCAAAGTTTAACTGTCAGCAGCAATTTCTGGGAGTCGCTTGACCAATTTTTTGAAGCAGCCCATCCACCATCCACCAGCAGAACTGACTACAATGATGAGCGAGTAGCGAAATTATTGCACTCTATACTCATAACAAGTAGTTTTTAATACTCGCTTTTTTATGATTTCAATGCGTAAAATACCTTACTGTGCACCCTAGAGACCCTAACATTCAATTTGTTCTCACTGAGGTGCCAGCTCCCATTGTTTACTGAATGGAGTTGTCAATTTGTGTCAGATCAATAACGATCGACATCACTCATGAGCACCTGCGATACTTGCTGAATAACGAGTATCACGAATGCCGTACTATCCTTGCGAGTAGCGAATAGTAACAGATACACTCACTCATCACTACTGTCTACAAGTCTGGCACATTGTGAATTATTGAATAGGATGGTGCAAGAGTATCTAGAGCTCAATCTCCATGCCATCAGAGGAGGGTTTGGACCTTGGTGAATTTTGTGCTTCACAAATGAAGGAGTGGCCTGAGCTCACCAGTGATGACTTGGAGGTTTTATTATGCCCAGCAGCCAACACTCTCTCAGAACGTGTCACCACCTGTTCGCTACCGGCCATCTGATTTGCCATCAGAGTTAAGGTTCTGGCAGGCCATCGGATATGTTCTTTTCGGGTCACGGGACAGCCGCCGGATAAGTGAGTATGTTATTTTTTTATTTTAAAACACCTTTTATTAACTTTTATTTCACTTTCGCAGTGTATATAGATACACTGCGAAAGTACTCACAATTCCCCTTGACTTACATTGGATTCCCTACTCGTAACAAGTGCTCGAATATTAGGACCTACTCGTTACGAGTATAGCGAGTCCGAATATTTCACTACTCACTCATCCCTAGTTCTGACTAATGGACATAGTTGCAGAAAGGGCACACATCATCGACATTGAAACAGAATTCATCGGAAATTAGGTGATAGTTCCCCCATAGGAATTTGACCTGGAGACAAAGTGTGTCCAGGCATACCTTTGGATAACCACACCTCAGTAATACCAACACAGTACTGTCAATATAGAGCCTAATAGGACCCACCAGGTTGCTATAAAGTTGTGGATTTATTACTTGTCCTGTGTTTGTGCTTGGGGGTGGGGTCAATCACGATTCACTGGATCACTTATCCACTCTGGATTTTTAATAGTACAAATAAAATTATCTGAAAAAAGTTTAGCCTATAGTTTTTGAATTTGATAATAGTTGGATAACTGTTTACTTTACATTCAGTGAATTGCAGACTAGGCAATGGTATACATTTTCAGTGTGCTGCATAGATCTTACCATTACACAATTTTTATTCTGGGTCAATTTTGTGGTATCTGACTCAACTTTTCTTGGGGTCTCCATCTTGTCTGTTTCCTGATTTTAGCATGGCTCTGTGAGCACGATCTCTAAATGTATCACTCATTCCCCTGTTACTAAAGAATATTTAACCTTGAAATGCTAGGCCAGCACCTGTTCAAGACCCTGTACCATGCATGCAGGCTATGCCATTATACAGTTTTTATTCTGGGTCAATTGAAGCCACTCTGGTGGTATCTGTCCTCAGTGGTGTAAATAGAGTCTGGCGGGCTCCGGTGTGAAGTTTAGACCTGCCCCCCCCCCATTCCCGTGCTTACGTCGGTCAGATGTATGGCCCTGTGTAACATTCTAAATACTTTAAAGACTCACAGATTGACCCCTCTCCCCTTCATTATGTATTGATGTACCTCATCCTGCAATATATTGTCTTCCTACTGAAATATTGCCCTTATCGTGGCATTATGTCCCCCGTCCGGGTATATATTATTTACCTCCACCCACCACCATAGTTCTCCAATTATTATAATGCACCCTGATATTCCTAAATATATTACAAACTGCAAACTGCTCCTTCAACCCAATCCAACCCCCACCCTCCCTTATCCACCTTCTTTCGAAGTTCACTCTGTCCGTATCTACTCTCCCTCCAATCTTCAAATGGCCGTCATATACTGACCTCCGGGCTGTGCCACTACCTCCTTTGACCAATTCTCCATCTGGCTTCTTCACTTTCTCTCTGCTAACAGTCGCACCATCATAATGGGTGACTTTAATATCGCTACTGACACCCGCCAGCCAGCGGCCTCCAAACTCCTTTCTCTTACCTCATCCTTTGGACTTACTCAGTAGTCCTCCACAGCCACCCACACAGAGGACATACACTAGACCTCCTCTTCACCCGCCTCTGTTCTCTGTCTAATCTCACAACCTCCCCCTCCCTCCTATCTGACCACCATCTACTCACCTTCTCATCCTTGTCCTCCTCACCAGTCCCCCATATCCAGCCACTAGCTCATCCTCGCAGAAATCTCGCACACCTAGACATTCACAGACTCTCCGACTCTCTTCTCCCCCTGTCCTCTATATCTTCACTCCATGACACAGACAGTGCCACTGCTTTATACAATGCCACCCTCACATCAGCCATAGACTCTGTCGCCCCTCTCGTTCATCGCAAGAGGCGACGAATCAATAGACAACCCTGGCACAACAATCTCACCAAAAATCTCCGACAAGCGTCCAGGGATGCGGAGCGGCGTTGGAAGAAAACATGCCTGCCAGAAGTCTTCACAACTTTCAAACAAGCTACACTTGCTTTCAAATCAGCCCTCACCTCTGCTAAACAGACCTACTTTACAAACCTTGTATCTTCCTTATCCTACAACCCTAAACAACTGTTCAGCACTTTTAACTCTCTCCTCCGCCCACCACTTCCCCCTCCGACCTCCCTCATCTCTGCTGAGGACTTCACTACATACTTTAAAAATAAGATTGACCAAACAAGGCAAACCTTTATCGTTCCACCACCCCAACCACTCCACATACCAGACCTCTGCCCTTCCCTCATAACCTATATCTCCAACATCACTGAAGGAGAACTTACTCGTCTCCTATTCAAATCACTCCTCACCACCTGTGCCATTGACGCCATCCCTTCCCACCTCCTCCCCAACCTCACTAACATGCTCATCCCAGCCCTAACCCACCTCTTCAATCTATCTCTATCTTCTAGGACCTTTCTCTCGGCTTTCAAACATGCCACCATCACGCCCATCCTCAAAAAGCCAAACCTAGACCCGACTGCTAAGACGAGCTCTCGCCCCTTATCGCTGCTCTAGTTTGCTTCTAAACTCCTTAAGTAACACGTCCATGCTCAACTTTCCTCCCACCTCACTCCTTGACAATCTACAATCTAGTTTCCGGCCCCACCACTCCATCGAAACTGCCCTAACCAAAATTACCAACGTTCTTACTCACAGCCAAAGCTAACAGACAATTCTCCATCCTCCTCCTTCTCGACCTGTCCTCTGCCTTTGACACAGTCGACCACTGCCTCCTACTTCAGGTTCTTTCTTCCCTTGGCATCAAAGACCTTGCCCTGTCCTGGGTTGCCTCATACCTTGCCAACCGCACATTTTGTGTTACCCACTCCCACACTTCCTCCTCATCCTGCCCTCTCTCTGTTGGAGTCCCACAAGGCTTTGTCCTGGGGCCTCTACTTTTCTCCATCTATACCCTTGGCCTAGGACAGTGATGGGCAACCTTTTGAGCTTGGTGTGTCAAAATTCGCCAAAAAACCGAGCATAACTCGGCAGGTGTGTCACCTTGAGAAAAAAAACCCTAATTTTACGATATTTATAGTGTAAATAACAAATATGTATAATTCTTTAACTTACCTGCTTAGTGACTTCTTTGTTAATCTGTCAGTTGGTTTCTTTTGTTGGTCTTGCTGTTATTTCACTTGTGTGGGGTGTCATGAACTAAGTCAGATAAGTGAGGGGGAGGGGGAATTCTTCCGGTGATGGCGAACCTGTGGCAGTCCAGCAACAGCTGGACTGCCACAGGTTCGCCATCACTGATTTAGTGACTTTTTTGTTGCTGAATTTCATTGGCTAAATCTTCAATTGAAGGTTGGTATTTTGTACACTTCAAGGCCAAGCAAGCGCTACTAAGGTTATCTGTCAATCTGTTTCTTTTGTTGGTTTTGATATTATTTAATGCTGAGAATAAGGTCTCACAAAAGTACGTAGAGGGAAAAATAGTAAGTAAAGCCATTGCTATATTTTTCAGGGTGCTAAAAGTGTCTGGTAACCGATTCCAGGCACTCCAAATTTCCTGTTCATAGTGGCACTCCTCTTGATTCTCCAAGCGGCACCTTTCTAGATTCTCAAGCTTTGACCTCAAATCAACAAACACCTGACCCCAGATGCTGTCCTGAAATTCTGCAAGTTGCATCTCCAAATCATCAATTTGTATCCATTGGAAACCATTTAATTCCAAACTACTGTAGACTACTACATCAGGATACTTAATTATTTTCATGGTCTGTTCTAGGCTTCTAAATTGATTAAATCTATCACTGAACTGGTCAAGTAAGGAGTCTAAAACATGCTGGTACTTTAGATGCAAGGGCTCCATTTCATTTTGTACAGCTGCACTGGCCTTCTCAAAATACTTTGTTACTCGAGGAAAATACTTATAAGTTTTAGTTTCTACATCTCGCTTGAAAATTTTAAGTTTACTTTCAAAAGCTTTTATGTATCCAAACATAACGTCAATACTTTTGCCAAAACCTTGTAGCTTTAAGTTCAGTTCATTAATATGAACAGAGAGATCTGTAAAAAACATCAGGGTGTTGACCCACTGATAATCATAGAGCTGAGGAAAGTTTCCCAGATCCTTATCCTCAAGAAATACCTTAATTTCTTCAAAGCACTCGACAAAGCGCTCAAGAACTTTGCCTCGGCTCAGCCATCTTACATTATTGTACATCAGCAGTCCACTGTAGGTGGAATCAACCTCCAGTAAAAGTGCAGAAAATTCTCTCTTGTGAAGGGGGCGAGCAGCTATTAAATTAACTATTTTTGTAACAACTGACATTAAGTCGTTTAAGTCAGTGAATCCTGCCTTGGCACATAAAGCCTCCTGATGGATAATACAATGAAAAGGCACAATCGGGTGTCCAATAGCTTCTGTAAACAATGTAACAAATCCAACTTTTTTCCCCACCATGTTTGGTGCCCCGTCTGTCGTCACTGACACAACTTTAGAGATATCAATGCTTAGGTCACAGAATGTTTGTTTAACAACCTTACATATTTCGCTTCCTGATGTACTTGTTGGCACTGATACTAACTTTATCAACTCTTCTCTCATTGTGAGACCATCAGAATATCGACCAATAATGGCCAACTGTGCATGTGATGTGACATCAGTAGTTTCATCAAGAGAGATCGAAAAATATTTACAATTACTTATGTCTTCCTTTAATTGATGTTGTACGTTTGTGTTGAGTCTCATTATTCGGTCTTTTATGATATTTCTACTGAGTGGTAACTCAGATATTCTCTTACTAATTGCATCTTTATTCTGCATATCGTGAAATAGAACTGGTGCACATCTTAAGAGAGTTTCTTTAATAAATTCTCCCTCACTGAGGGCTTTTCCATGCTGAGCTATGGAGTGAGCAATGCTCAGACTTGCAGATGTTAAATTTGTAGAGCTTTTTACAAATTTAAGGATGGAATTAGATTGGCTCTTATGAAGTTGTAGCTGCCTGGAAATGTATTCCTTCCTTTCATCCTCACTTTTTTTCAAGAGCTGGGAATGAGTAGTTTCAAAATGTCTATTTATATTCCACGTTCTGCTTACTACCGTTTCACTACATAGAACGCAAAATGATCTGCCATTTTTTTCTATAATGCCATACATCTCAGTCCATGTCTCTTGAAAGGGTCGGCTACTGCTACTACCACTTCCTTTACTTAACCTTGGTTTTTTTGGCTTCTCCATCAGAGGGGCAGTGACAGAAGATTTATAGATAGCCCTGCAGGCAATTAGGGGTTAACTGTCTTTTAGGAAAGGGCAGAGTTAATAAGCAGAAATAGAGATTAATAGGATGAAATGGAGTCTGTATGCTGCAAGATGGCGTTCCTTATGTAAATTAATGGCGGGAAACGGCACCCATAGCACAGGCCTCTTCCAGCCTCCCCCTCACTTATCTCAGTAATGGCCAATCACACATTCATGACACCCAGCCCAGATTCTGCCCAGAACCTTTCACTGGACTCGAGGATGGTTGCTGTAGTAATCACTGGACCTCCAGACAGCGATCACAGGGCCTCAGATATGCGTCCCCCACAGCGCTCCGCTGCTCCCTGCTGCGCCAGCCAGAAGTTCCGCTTACCGGAAGTCCCAGGACTAGACGCTCTGTGCCGGAGCTCTGCTGTCCTGGCCTACAGTCCTCCAGCACATTTTTTTTTCCTCATCTGTAGTTAGTGATGGGCGAGTCCTAACTCGGAATCGCTTGACTCTAGTCTACTCGTTGCGAGTCTAGCGAGTCCAATGTTAATGAATGGGGAATCGAGTCTAATTACTCGATTCCCCATTCATTAACATTGGACTCGCTAGACTCGCAACGAGTAGACTAGACGAGTCAAGCGTAATAGCTCGCATTGCCGTTTTGGAAACCCGACTCGCAACAGTTTTTTGCTGCTGTGTCCGTGTCTGTGGTTTTTATCCAAATAGCGAGTTTAGTTTCTCCGGCCGGCCGCGTGTCACTGAAAATGGCTACGCGTGTCAGTGCTGACACGCGTGTCATAGGTTCGCCATCACTGTCCTAGGCCAGTGATGGCGAACCTATGACACGCGTGTCAGCACTGACACGCGTAGCCATTTTCAGTGACACGCGGCCGGCCGGAGAAACTAGACTCGCTATTTGGATAAAAACCACAGACACGGACACAGCAGCAAAAAACTGTTGCGAGTCGGGTTTCCAAAACGGCAATGCGAGCTATTACGCTTGACTCGTCTAGTCTACTCGTTGCGAGTCTAGCGAGTCCAATGTTAATGAATGGGGAATCGAGTAATTAGACTCGATTCCCCATTCATTAACATTGGACTCGCTAGACTCGCAACGAGTAGACTAGAGTCAAGCGATTCCGAGTTAGGACTCGCCCATCACTAACTACAGATGAGGAAAAAAAAATGTGCTGGAGGACTGTAGGCCAGGACAGCAGAGCTCCGGCACAGAGCGTCTAGTCCTGGGACTTCCGGTAAGCGGAACTTCTGGCTGGCGCAGCAGGGAGCAGCGGAGCGCTGTGGGGGACGCATATCTGAGGCCCTGTGATCGCTGTCTGGAGGTCCAGTGATTACTACAGCAACCATCCTCGAGTCCAGTGAAAGGTTCTGGGCAGAATCTGGGCTGGGTGTCATGAATGTGTGATTGGCCATTACTGAGATAAGTGAGGGGGAGGCTGGAAGAGGCCTGTGCTATGGGTGCCGTTTCCCGCCATTAATTTACATAAGGAACGCCATCTTGCAGCATACAGACTCCATTTCATCCTATTAATCTCTATTTCTGCTTATTAACTCTGCCCTTTCCTAAAAGACAGTTAACCCCTAATTGCCTGCAGGGCTATCTATAAATCTTCTGTCACTGCCCCTCTGATGGAGAAGCCAAAAAAACCAAGGTTAAGTAAAGGAAGTGGTAGTAGCAGTAGCCGACCCTTTCAAGAGACATGGACTGAGATGTATGGCATTATAGAAAAAAATGGCAGATCATTTTGCGTTCTATGTAGTGAAACGGTAGTAAGCAGAACGTGGAATATAAATAGACATTTTGAAACTACTCATTCCCAGCTCTTGAAAAAAAGTGAGGATGAAAGGAAGGAATACATTTCCAGGCAGCTACAACTTCATAAGAGCCAATCTAATTCCATCCTTAAATTTGTAAAAAGCTCTACAAATTTAACATCTGCAAGTCTGAGCATTGCTCACTCCATAGCTCAGCATGGAAAAGCCCTCAGTGAGGGAGAATTTATTAAAGAAACTCTCTTAAGATGTGCACCAGTTCTATTTCACGATATGCAGAATAAAGATGCAATTAGTAAGAGAATAGC
>JARQOC010000005.1:49234767-49262438 GCA_033576535.1 Allobates femoralis
GGTAATGCGTGGCCTTCTCCTCCAGAGAGCCTCTAGATGTAAAAGGGAGAGGGAAGCTAGGAGGACTAAATTGATTGCCCTCATTAGACAGCTGGAGTCAGCTAACAAAGCTAGGCCCTCACCGGCTAATTTATCTCAGACTTCAACAGCCACAGCGCAGCTGCGTTCCCTTCTCCTGCGTCAGTATGAAGTAGGGCTGCGTAAACTTAAGACACGATATTATGCTATTGGCGACAGAGTGGGCAGACTTCTGGCTAGGAGGTTGGCGGCACGTGCGTCCAGGACAACAATTACATCTATGAGGGATGGGGCGGGGAAACAGGTGAGGGATCCGAGACAAATTGTGGAAATATTTTCCTCGAATTATGCTAAACTTTATAACCTGTGACATGACCCTCTGACCCCACAACCTTCGGAGGACTTGATTCGCGACTTACTGTCAAAACTAGACCTTCCCTCTCTCTCACCCGAACAGCTGGAGTCCTTAAACCAACTCTTCACTCTCCCGGAAGTCTCTAAAATCATCACTTCACTGAAAAGCAACTCAGCGCCTGGCCCGGATGGTTTCATCAACGAATACTTTAAGGCATTTGGAACCTCCCTGGCCCCATTATCTGTTGAGACTGTTCAGCTGCTGGAAAGCAGAGGGCTCTATCTCGCGGAGTCTTTGGAGGCTACCGTGACGACCATTCCCAAACCCGGGAAGGATCCGGAGTTACCAGAGAGCTATCTTCCCATCTCCTTGCTGAACACAGACTTGATGATCTATGCCAAACTGCTGGCGACGAGACTCTCGGAGGTGATCCCCCAGCTGGTCAGTCCGGATCAAGTGGGCTTTGTTTCTCAAAGACAGGGCAGAGATGGGACCAGGAGAATTGAACTGGCCAAGGGAAGGAGTGACCCCAGTGTATTCCTCTCTCTTGACGCCGAAAAGGCGTTTGATAGGGTACACTGGGGCTATCTCGTGGAGGTCCTGAGGAAATTTGGACTTGATGGTCCCTTTCTTTTGGCAATTCTCGGACTCTATTCCAACCCCCCCACCAGAGTTTTCTCTTCTGGGTTCCTCTCGAAGCCTTTTAAGATATCAAATGGGAGGAGACAGGGTTGCCCGCTGTCTCCCTGATATTTGCCCTTACTATTAAGCCACTAGCTGCGTACATCCGGGCTGATCCTCTCATCAGGGGCATTCGGGTGGGAGACAGGGAACATGTCGTAGGCTTGTATGCAGACGAAATCATCATCTTGTGCACATTCCCCCGGTCATCACTCCCGAGGGTGCTGGAATTACTCAATGTCTTTGCGGGTGTGTCATATTATAAACTTAACGCCTCTAAGTCTGTCGTTTTCCCTGTCAAAGTCCCGCAGTCTGACATGGATGACCTATCACATTCTCTCCCCTTCCGCTGGTCCCCAGAGGGCATTCCGTATTTGGGAATTACTTTGTGTCCCATTGCAGAGATGGTGAAACGTAATACAGACCCTCTGTTGGCGGCTTTGTGCAAGGCGACAGATGCCCATGCCACCCTCCCACTCTCTTGGGTGGCGAGGATTCAGGCCTTCAGAATGATGTGGCTCCCCAGACTACTGTATCTGTTTAGATGTGTTCTGTTGTTCTTCTCTTTGCGCCTCCTGGCTCGACTCCAGACTCTCACCAACCGATATATCTGGGCTACTAAACAACCACGAGTTGACTGGAGGATTATGTACCTGAAACTGAGACGTGGGGATATGGGGGTCCTGGACGTGATGTCATATTACAGAGCATCTTTACTGGAGGTGGTGAGGGGATGGTGGAATGGGGAGGTAGACGCAGGCTCGAATCAAATTGAATCATGCGTGTTGCGGGGTGGCTCCCTGCGTTGCCTCTTGGCTGCAGAGTCATTCAGCCCGGTACAGTTTCAATGTGGCCTGGCCACTCTCGAGGCTCTGGTTCTTGCCTGGAGTCGTGCTCCGAGTGCATGGATCAGATTTTCTTCTGAGGCAATTCCCCTAGAGGCACTTAAGCTCCATATCCCGACGCTGAACGTCACACCATGGAGGGATCGAGGTCTGGAATACCTGGCAGATTTGACAAATGGTAAGTGTTTGCTTTAGTTTGCAGAGCTTATTGCGACTCACCCGTGTCTGAATTGCACATTTTTTCAGCTCTGCCAGGTGTCCCACTTCTTATCTGGGGGGAGGTTCCGGGTTGGGTGGACTGGCCCTTCAGCCCTCTCCTTTACGGGCATTCCTCCTGGCGGACCTGAAGGTATCAAAGGGGTTATCCACATTATACGTGGGTCTTTTGGAAGTGGGTACTCCCTCTGTCCTCCCTTACCGTGAGAGTTGGGAGAAGGAGTTGGGCTTCACGGCGGATGAGGACGAGTGGGAGGGAGCTGCCAGGTGTGTGCTGGGGGCAACTAAATGCATCAACCACTTGGAACAATTGAAAAAGACGCAATTGGGGTGGTATATTACCCCAACTAAACATGCGACCTTTAACAATGCGACTTCACCTTTGTGCTGGAGGCTCTGTGGTCACAAGGGGACCTTGGCGCATATCTGGTGGTTCTGTCCCAGAATTTTGTAATTTTGGACTCTCATGGAGGGCCTCATAGGGTCCATTCTAGAGACGAGAATACCTATTACCTCTCAGATAGCTGTTCTCCACGTGGGTCTGGAGGCTCTCCCGCCATTGACTCGACACCTTGTAACCTATGTTTTTATTGCAGCTCGGCTTTGCATAGCGGCGGCTTGGAAGGCAGCTTCCCCTCCAGCGATGAGCGACCTCACAGCTAAGCTTAATTTGATCTTGACATATGAATACTACCTTGCTATGGACTCAACTCCCGGACGCTACGTTCAAGAGGTATGGAGGTACTGGGCATTTCATCCACTGGCCTTACTCCTCCCCCAATGACCTGAGTGGGTATATTCAAGCAGCAGATGGTGGTGGGGGTTCACTCCCCTCCCCCTCTTCTGGCCCCCCACGTGCTCATCTTCTTTTCTCCATTTTACTATACCTTCAATTTCACTTTCTTCTTTTCTTTGCCCACTCCAGCCTCTTCTCTCCCCTCCCACCCTCCCCGTCTTCCCGTCCCCATCCCCCTCGCCTCCCCCTCCCCTCCCCTTCCCCCCCCCTCATTTTACACCACGAGATGTCGGATGACGATGTTTTTCCTTTACCCGGTAATTGTTGTCTTCTTGTTATGTACAAAACTATGCTTTCAATAAAAATATTCATGACAGAGAAAAAAAAAAAATCCTTGAATTTCAAGTGCCAAAAGATGCCACTGATGCCCACCGATCCATGTTTTCCACGGATCCGTCATCAGTTAGCAGAGATGTGGCTGTACCTTGCTTCTGAGCATGCGCAGTACAGCAAATCGGATCCAATTTTTTCTTGGATCTGTTTTGATCCGTCACCATAGATCTCCATGTTATTTGAAACGGACAGCAGGGGATCCATTTCTGTTAGATTTTTTTCAATGCAGGCCAAAAAATACTGAGACAAACAGATCCATCACAAAGCTGACACAATCGGATGCCTATAAGGACCAATCCATGCACATCCGTGCCCATGAGGATACATGGAGGCCAAATTGGATCTGTGGCTATCAACTTTACACTGGATAGACAAGGATTCACAAAAACCGTGATGTGAAGAGGGCCTTAGAAGCATGATACAGCAAAAGCTTTGCAAAGGAGAAAATGACTTGCTCACACAGACAGACTATGCTCCCCTACTTATCTATTGTCAACTTATGCAGAACTCCCATTATCAAATATTAGCAAATAATGAGCAGTTAGGCCCAACCAGTGTTATTCCTATTGACTGGGAATATTCCTATTTCCAATTTCATCCATTCAGTCATGTCCGTCTATTGGATACCTTGTGATCATTTTCCTCCAAGCTTCTCCTTTTGTCACAGTTCTCTGATGTTTATTCCCATGTCTGCTACGATGGCAGCCAACCAACAAGTTTAGGGTCTTCTGTGATGTCTACTACTACTGACCATACTAAGCATCATGTCCTTCTCAAGGGAATCTGCTGTCATCACATGGTCAAAGCAAGACAGTTTCTGTTTTATGCCATTTTCTGCGAGGGACGTCTGTGGAATTACACGTTCCAGAACAGTCTTATTTGTGATCTTGGCTGTCCACAGGATTCATAGGAGTCTCCTCCAGCACCACAGTTCAAAAGAATTGATCTTTCTTTGATCACCCTTTGTCAAGTTCCACATATGGCACCCATGCAACGCTATTGGGTATGCAATGGTTGTGACCAATCATCGTTTGGTGGTGATCGAAATGTCCTTGCACTTACATAGTTGGTTCATGTTCATCATTGCTGCATGACCCATTGCATGCTGCAGCTTGAATTCAGCTGTAGAGCCACATTTACATTCAAAAAGGGACCCCAGGACAATGAAACTGTATACTATTTCTATTTCTTCATTGTCAATCTCATTGTCAATCTTCAAATTCACCTTCTTGCTGGCGGTAGTCATAGGAATATTCTATAGCATTAAATAAAGGACTGTGGACAATTTATTTTTTGCCATTTGACCTCCTTCTCTATCATTTAGAGATGATCGAACCTTTTGAAATTGGGGTCGGGCGATGCAGCCAAACATTTTGGAGCACTGTTCGTTATTCCAAACTTGACCCGAACCTCAATGGAAGTCACTGATTAGCAGTTCACCTCTCTATCCACATAAAGCCAGCCATAAAACAAAGTACTTCAGGGTATGGGAGAAGTTTTTTTTCTTTTAAATTAATGTTGGGCACACAATACCCATAATCTGTGCTTTTAAGTTCATAGTGAGCGGATGAAACACTGCACGTGGGTTGCACTGGGCCGAACACCAACAGTACCCAACCACAGTGATGCTTGCTTCAGTGCTTTGCAAATTTAAAGCACTTGAACTCCGAACCTGGACAGGTTTACTCAACACCAAGAAGTTCAGTGACCCAAACCGAACCTTGAAAGGCTTTATCATCTCTACTCTCAATGCATGCCTCTGTAATTCGTGAAGGGGTTCCCTGCTGTATAACTGGCTGCCTTATTGTTTCTCTTAATGCCTTTTCATTTTTAAGGAACAAAATTGCAGAGTTTTGTTGTATTTGCTCCTAATACTTTGGAAAGTAAAAAATGTTGTTTATTTATATAGTGCTATTAATTTCACATCGCTTTACATTAATTGGCAACACTGTCCCCATTAGTGCTGGCTCACAATCTAAACATTCTATCAGTCTTTGGAGTGGGGGAGAAAACCGGAGAACCCAAAGGAAATCCATGCAAACATCAGGAGAACATACAAACTCCTTGCAAATGTTGTCCTTGGTGGGATTTGAAGCCAGGACTCCAGTGCTGCAATGCTGCAGTGCTAACCACTGAGCCACCATACAGTGCTAACCACTGAGCCACCATACAGTGCTAATTACTGAGCTACCATACAGTGCTAACCACTGAGCCACCGTACACTGCTAACCACTGAGCCACCATATACAGCGCTACCACTGAGCCACCGTATACAGTGCTAACTACTGAGCCACCATATACAGTGCTAAACACTGAGCCACCATATACAGTGCTAACCACTGAGCCACCATACAGTGCTAACCACTGACCCACTGTATACAGTGCTAACCACTGAGCCACTATATACAGTGCTAACCACTGAGCCACTATATACAGTGCTAACCACTGACCCACTGTATACAGTGCTAACCACTGAGCCACCATACAGTGCTAACCACTGACCCACCATATACAGTGCTAACCACTGAGCCACCATACAGTACTAACCACTGAGCCACCGTATACAGTGCTAACCACTGAGCCACCATATACAGGGCTACCACTGAGCCACCGTATACAGTGCTAACTACTGAGCCACCATACAGTGCTAACCACTGAGCCTCCATACAGTGCTAACCACTGAACCACCACACAGTGCTAACCACTGAACCACCATATACAGTGCTAACCACTGAGCCACCATATACAGTGCTAACCACTGAGCCACCATACAGTACTAACCACTGAGCCACCGTATACAGTGCTAACCACTGAGCCACCATACAGTGCTAACCACTGAGCCTCCATACAGTGCTAACCACTGAGCCACCATACAGTGCTGACCACTGAGCCACCATACAGTGCTAACCACTGAACCACCATACAGTGCTAACCACTGAGCCATGTTACAATGCTAACTACTGAGCCACCATACAGTGCTAACCACTGAGCCACCATACAGTGCTAACCACTGAGCCACCATACAGTGCTAACCACTGAGCCACCATACAGTGCTAACCACTAAGCCACCATACAGTGCTAAATACTAAACCGGAAGGCCAAATAGGGCCAGTCCGGTGCCATAGGGATGTTGGGCGCTAAAACTATCCTGTTCTGTTTGTTTAAAAAATGAACAGTACAGGATAGTAAAAAACGTAGTGTGAAGCCAGCCTTACACATGCAAAGTAGGTGTAATTGTGTATTTTGATGAGCTATAGGACTGTAAAGAATCACAGTAACCTATTCTTGCACAGGTGACCTTTTCTGTCTGTGTCCACCAGTGATCCAAATGATATGATAAAGATGTAGCTAGAGGAAAGCCCATGGGGTAAAAACTCAGAATACATCTGCAGGAATGAAGGACAAATCCTAAAACAAAATACAGAAGAAGTGAAATTCAGTAACAAGACTAAAGGTCAGGATCAATATCAAGAAGAGCAATCAGAATCAAGATGTCTAGGTCACATATTCTCAGTGGGAATAAAAGGAGGTAGTTAGCGGTGACAGGGACTCTCAAGAAGGAGGAACAGGGGGTTATGGTTTAGGATACTTTCCTTTACTCCAGATTAACATGGTAATAATGCTCAGATTACAAGGTCCTCAAGCTCCTCACAACGCGTTTCAGCGGCAGGCTTCGCCTTCATCAGGTGACCATATTCTCAGTGGGAGAGAGTCTTCATAGATACAAGATGGAGCTACAGTGATGAGGACACAGCTAGGGGAAGTGGGCCAAGGTAACCGTAGGAGGCTGATGGCTGGTGTCTGAGAAGCCATGGAAGCCAGTGGGAACAAGCTATTGTACTAAGGTGAGTAACAAAGGTATAGTCACAGTAGATAAAGAGCCACAAATGACTCCCCGTCACTGGTTGCTATACACAACCATTAAGAAGTTGGTAAGTGTTGGTTAAATGGATATGAAATGCAACTTTCAGTTTTTCATTATTGCCCTTTTCTGTGTGTGCCAATTCTTACTCCAAAAAAGCCTCCTTATATTTATTTTCTATTATTTTAGTGGTGAGCCTAGTTTTTTTTTCACTAATACTAAGCAAATGAAGTGTCACGCCTCTTCTGGTCAATCTTCATTTGCCCTAGAAATGTGCCCTATTTTCTTACTATATTTGGGATATATAACCATCTTGTTGACTATGTCACACTGATATACAAGGATCGAAAACTAGGTGTTAAACCTATGTAAGATAACTGTGGAAATGTGATTCCATACATACTATCCCTTTAAAGCTCGAGCTGTTTCAGGTCTATCAGTGCATTTGTGTATTGATTTACCCTTCACCATTTTATGTCTTTACACCCAGTGGTGCTATTTTTTTAAGACATCACTGTAAACCGCTCAAATGGCTGTAGATAATCTCAGAGATTGATGCTTTTAATTACATTTCAATAATGGAAGTACACACTATAGTTAAATGCTTCTATTGAAGTTCACCAAAATGTACTGCCAATTGTACTTAAGTGAAAGATATGTATCTTTAGAAGCAATTATATCCTGGATCCAGATTAGATTTCTGGTGTATTTTACTCAGTTAATGTCTTGTTTTGGAAGAAGACTTGGATGGCATAATTCACTGACCAAATATACATGCTATAGCTAGAAATGACCTTATTGCATTTCAAAAGGTTAATAACATGGGTTGTATTCCGATGCATCAATGAAATGAATCATTTTTTGGAGGCTCTATTCCAATTGGCACTGTCAGTGTACAAATGGCAGATAATAGTGTTTGAGGAGCACATCTGATCGCTTGGGTCCAGCTAAGGCTGGCTTCACATTTGCGTATGGGAAGGCAGTGTATTGCTGCGTTCCCATACTCAGTCAAACGCATGCCCACTGCGTTCCTATGTTTAACATAGGAACGCATGGTGCCTGCGTTTGCTGCGTTCGGGTGCGGATGCGGACGATATCTGCTCCTTCCGGTGTCCAGAGTCCGCACCCGGGACGCAGCATGTTGGGTTTTTTTGTGCGTTTGGGGACCTTGGAAAATCAGCAAGCGTCCCCAAGCGCACAAAAAATGCATTGTCTTCAATGGGTCCGCAGTGTTCAGCGCTTGACAGCGCAGGAGAACGCTGCGGACCCATTGAAAAATCTCCCGGTGGCCGCCGGTGATGTCACAGGAGATCACCGACGGCCACCGGGAGATCAGCTCAGCCTCTGCTGTCCTCTTCCTCCCCGCTGCTAGCGATGTCGGCGGGGAGAACAGCTGATGTGACAGCTGTTTGAATCTTCTTGTGCTGACATCTCCTCTCGGTGTCGGCGCGGGAAGATTCAAACAGCTGTCAGATCAGCTGTTCTCCCCGCCGACACGTCCCGGAGGTTACCGGCGTTGTCAGGGGGTGGAGATCTCAGGTGCTAATCTCCGCCCCTGACAACGCCGATTGGCTGGCAGCCTGCACAGTGATGTGTCCGCAGGCGGACATTCTCCGCTGCGGACACATCTTTTAGACCCTGCTTTGCACTGCGTATGTGTCTGCATGCCATCAGCATGCAGACACATACGCAAATGTGAAGCCAGCCTAAAGGATTAATAATGGATAACAGGGAGAAAAGAGCAGGTTTTGGACTAGGACAGCTTTTTAATTATCTAGTAGGGAGCAGAGATCTACCAGTAGCCCTTGTAGAGTTTATATAAGCGAAGAGAAAAAGAGGGGCTACAAATAGGTGATGCAACCCAAAGATATTGAAAAAGTGAAAAACTTTATTTCATTAACAAATCCTTGTTAATGAAATAACGTTTTTCACTTTTTCAATATCTTTGGGTTGTATCACCTATTTGTAGCCCCTGTTTTTCTCTTCACTTATAGGATCTTCAGAACAGGACACTGCTGACCCCCATATTTAGCGTTATGGACTTGTGCAAGAGTAGCCTCAACTGCATCCATTGTCTATGGGACTACTGTAGGAATCAAAGTACAATGCTCTGTTATTTGAAGTCATCCCAGTGACAAAAAATGACAAAAAATCAAATGGAGATCAAGCATAAAGGCAATAGAAGAACCCGTACTCCAAGTATTGTGACCCGGTGACCAGAGTTTTATTGCACAAAGTTACAAACAAACAGGCATTGGCCACATGACCTTAGAGATTGGGAGGGAGACGACAGCTGGGAGGACAGACAATGCACGTTTCGTGCTTACCAGCATTTCTTCGGGTTCATGATGGACCCAAGGAAATGCTGATAATCATGAAACATGTGTTGTCCTTCCCACCAGCTGTCATCTCCCTCCCACTCTCTAAGGTCATGTGGCCCATGCCTGTTTGTTTGTAACTTTGTGCAATAAAACTCTGGTCACCTGGTCACAATACTTGGAGTACGGGTTCTTCTATTGGCTTTATGCTTGATCTCCATTCCATTTTTTGTCATTTTTTTGTCACTGGGATGACTTCAAATAACAGATAACAGAGCATTGGAATAAAACTCTGATCACCCGGTCACAATACCTGCAGTGCTTCCGTGGCTTCTTCTATTGGCTTAGTGTGGAGCTTATCTGCATGGCAGGATCTTCATGGAGTGCACTGGTTCGTCCAAGAAGGAGTTACAAGGTCCACTGACAAACGGCTGGAGTGGTGAGTCAGATTCATGTGTATCATTACGGTCAGTGACCCAGTGTTTAAATACTTTCTGTTCTATTGTTGGTGGAGATCAAGCATGCCTACTAGTGATGAGAGAACAATCCCATGCTCAGGTGCTCGGTACTCGAAATGAGCATTCTGATACTTGGACAGACTAGACTGGAATACTGAGTATAATGGAAGTTAATTGGAAACTTGAACATTTTTCTAGAACATCTTCTGAAAAAATGATCAATTTTCCCTTTGACTTCCAATATACTCAGTACACAAGTCAAGCCCATATGAGCATCTGACTGTATGTTTCGGGTACCAAGCACCCGTGCATGGTACTGCTTGCTCATCAGTAGCAGCTACCTTTAGTTCCATCCAATGTGTGGCTCTATAGAGCTTCATCCTTGGTTTTTAAGTGCACTGTTCTCAGGATCAAAAGGGGCTCTAGAGGTCAGACACCCAGTGATAAACACCTATCCTATGTGTATACTGAAAAAGTTGTGATTTTGCAAAAACGTCTTCGATGTGGTAAAGAAAAAACAAATATAGAGTAACACAAAAAATGTAGAAAAGAGAATTAGAGGAAGCAACAATTTTTTGAGTGGTCAGAGAAAATTGGGCAGCTGCTGCAGCTACAGTCTGGTGCTATAAAGTTTATTTTTAATCAATTAGCACAATTGAGGGGGACACTTGGAATTACAATAATATTCTTTTACTTTGTTTCTTTTTTTTTTTTTTTTTTTAACCAATACATTTTTATTCAGAGAAGAAATTTTGATTTGGTTTAAACAGAGAAGAAAAGTATGCACAACCTGATATCTCAGAACATGAGATCAGGTCAATATATGAAGTCAAAACAAATCAAACATTTGCAGTAGAGAGAGAACATACCAAAAGTAAGAAAATAGACACAGGGAGGAGGGTAGGGGAGGTAGGGAAGGGGGGGGGGGGGAGAGGCACCCGGGCGGATCTCACATCAGGTAAAACCAGGCTGACCTGGAGAGATGGTGCTGTCCCACTGTATCGTTTCACCTCCCCCCGTCAAAGGGGACACCAATCCGAGGAGGGGCGTATGAAGAACGGAGCATCTCCATTGGGATTGGGGAGGCTTGCGGGTGAGCAGCCCATATCTCCCATCTGTTCTTAACCGAGGACTTTGTGGGTTTGTCCAGAGCTAGGAAGAACTCCTGGTGGAATATCCAGTTGACCTTTCCGATGACCTCCTGTATAGTGGGCGGTAGAGGTGCCTTCCACCTTGCGGCTAGGCAGAGTCGGGCTGCTATGAGAATATAGGCCACCGTTCCCCTAACCGTTGGGGGGTAGTCTTGTATGCCTATGTTTAGGATCAAAAGTTGTGGGGGGAGGCCTTGCTGTATCCCCGTAACCGAGGACACTAGGCTCATGACTGAGGACCAAAATGTGCTTAGTTTGGGGCAAGACCACCACATGTGAACCAAGCTGCCTCGTCCTCCACAATGCCTCCAGCACAGCGGGGAGAGGTTTTTAGAGAAACATGCCACCCTAATAGGGGGGACATACCATCTAAGGTGTATTTTCTTTAGGTTCTCGGTGTGGTTAACACATCTAGTGGCCCTCCCCAGTTCTGATACGGCCATATGCCAATCCTCCACTGTGGAGGAGAACCCCAGGTCCCTTTCCCAAATCCTCATGTAAGATAATTTCAATGACAGGTCGCCTCCCACCAGTTCCTTGTATATTTTTGACAAACCTTTGGTCTTAGAGGGGTCAGACAAGACAAATTTTAGCAAAGCTGGTTGGTCTGGGTCAGAGGCCCGGCTATTAAGGAGTGGTCCCGATTTAAGTAGATGGTCGAGCTGACAGAACTGGAAGAAGGCAGGTCGACAAGAGGGGTAGGAGCTGCAAAAGGACTCAAAAGAGAGGACGCGTCCATCTCTCAAAAAATCCTCCAAGGTCGTTAGTCCCGCCTCCCGCCACCACCGCAGCTGGAGCATGGGAATCAGGAATTTCAGAGCGTCTAGGGATATGACTCCCGGAGGAAGCCTCGTCCAGGCGCGAGGGACCGTCCTCCAGTATGTGAGGAGGGTCTGAGCAGAATCTAAGCGGAGGGCTCCTCCAGTCGGGTGGACAGACTCGGCTGCCAGAAGATCTCGAAGCGATCCGCCCTCCAATGAATCATTTTCAATAGATACCCATTTAAGGTGTTTTGGCGCATGCCACCAGGATTTGGCCTCCTCCAAGATCAATGCCCTGTGATATTCCCATAGGTTAGGTAACCCCATCCCTCCATATTGGAAGGGACGGTACATAACTTCTCTGGCAACTCTAGGAGTCCTTCCCGCCCAAACGAACCTATTGAGTATGGTCTGTAGCCTATTAATCATCTGTTTTGGTATTTTAAGGGGAACGCACCTGAAGACGTATATTATTTTGGGCAGTAACATCATTTTTAGGGTTTGTAATCTTGCTATCCAAGAGAGCTTGGAGATATTGTAAAGCGCCGTGTCGGCGCTTATTTTAACAATAAGGGTGTCTAGATTGAGCTTGATTAGTTGGGAGGAAGGTGCTAGTTTTATGCCAAAGTAGGAGATTCCCTGCCGCGACCACTTAAAGGGGAAGGCCCCAGATAAGTTCGAGATTTCCCCCTCCGAGACGTTCAAAGGCAAAATCTCGGATTTCGAGGCGTTGAGCTTATACATGGAGACTGCAGAATAATTCCGCAGAATTCCCATTATTGATGTAAGAGAGGCGGAAAGATTGGAAAAGGTGATGATGATGTCGTCGGCGTATAGGCCAATGGTATGCGTCTCCCCACCGACCTTAATGCCCGTGATCCCTGGAGTGGAACGAATTTTTTCCGCAAGGGGTTCGACTGCCAGGGCGAAAATCACCGGGGAAAGGGGGCAGCCTTGTCGAGTTCCATTTGTGATCTGGAAGGCAGGCGAAAGAAAGCCAGATACCAGAACTCTGGCGTTGGGACAGGAGTACAAGGATAAGATGGCCGAAAGGAAAGGGCCCACAAGGCCAAATTTCCTGAGGACCGCCTCCAGGTATCCCCAGTGCACCCTGTCGAACGCTTTTTCAGCGTCTAAGGACAGGAATGCACCGGGTACTCCTTGCAGCTCCAGGGTTTTAATGAGATTAATCATCCTCCTCGTCCCATCTTTCGCCTGCCTGCCAGCCACAAATCCCACTTGGTCTGGGTTGATCAGTTTGGGAACCACCTCCAGCAGCCTAGACGCCAAAATTTTAGCAAAAATTTTCAGATCACAATTTAGTAGTGATATAGGTCGATAATTTTCGGGCAGGTTCGGGGGTTTCCCCGGCTTGGGGATGGTGACAATTGTGGCCTGCAGTTGTGAGGGGGCAATTATACCCGTCTCTCTCCATTGGTGGAATGTCCGTAAAAGAAAAGGGGCCAGAGTGCTCCCAAACGTACGGAGGTACTCGTTCGGGAGGCCATCCGGACCAGGGGCCGAATGTAATTTAGAGGCACCAATAGCCCGGAGGACCTCCGGAAGGGTAAAGGGAAGGTTTAGTTTTTCCATGTCTGACGGAGAGATAGATGGTAAGCTCAAGTCCTCCAAGAAGTTACCTATCAGCGCCGCGGAGGGTTGGGGGGTGGTCCGGTCCTCCCTGAGGTTGTACAACTTGGAGTAGAAGTGTTGGAAGATGCCGGCAATATCATTAGGGTTTTTAACCGTTTGGCCAGATTCATTTTTCATATTAGTTATTACTGAGCGCGCCTCCCTTCTTCTTAATCTTTTAGCCAGCAGGGCTCCAGCTTTGTCTCCCGACTCATAAAATGCGGTTTTGGACCGTCGGAGATATTTTTCGTGCCGGAGGAGCAAGAGAGAGCGCAGCTGAAGCCTAAGTGTGGATAATTGGGCAGAGATGCGGGGGCTAGGGTTCGACTTGTTTAAGTCCTCCAGCAATTTTAGCTGTGTAAGTAGCGAGTCCTGCTCCCTCTCCCGTGCTCTCTTCATCTGTGAGGCCTTCTGGAGGAAGACTCCCCTGACGTAGGCCTTATGCGCGGCCCAGAGGGTTTCCTCTGAGACCAGGCCGTTGTCATTAATTTGAAAAAAGTCAACGAGCCGGGAGTTTACTTCGTCCACCAGGCCCGGGTCAGAGAGCAGAGCTCTATTCAATCTCCAGGAGAACGGGGGGAGAGGGCGAACACCTAGGGACAGCTCGAGGGACACCGGGGCGTGATCCGACCATGTGATCGACTCCACCTCCGCACAGGCACAGGCCAATAGAGTCCTATCATCTACCAAAAAATAGTCTAGTCTAGAATAGGACCTGTGCCTGTGGGAGTAAAAGGAGTAGTCCCTTTCATTCGCGTGAAGGTAACGCCAGGGATCGTGCATGTGATATTCTCTGCACACAAGGCCAGACTCCCGGACCCTCCCCGGTGCCCTCCCCGAGCAATCCATTACTCTGTCTGGAACCACATTGAAGTCGCCACTTACTATTGTGTAGCCGGCCGAGGGACCATCTATTTTGTCAAGTATAGAACGCAGAAAGCGCAGTTGGCCCACGTTTGGCGCATATATTGAGGCCAGTGTCATCAGGGAACCCGCCACTACACACGTTAGGATGATATATCTGCCTGCGGGGTCAGTGTCTACTTTCAAAAGAGAGAAGTCCACTGAGTGCTTGATAAAAATACACACTCCAGCTTTCTTTTCGGGTGCATTGGCGAAAAAAGCCACCGGGTATAATCGGTGTTGCATTCTGAAGTTGTCACCCACTAGGAGGTGCGACTCCTGGACGCAAATAATATCAGCCCTCAATTTTTGTGCATCCCTCCAAAGGAGGGAGCGCTTAAAGGGGGAATTCAGCCCCCTTACGTTATAGGACACAATTTTCATGTTATTTTAGTACAACTATAGAGTCGCTCACCTGAATGATGTGTTCCGATCCGCCGGGTGACTCTGTGGAAGAAGGGAATTGGGGGGGGTAGGAGGAACAGGACATGGAGGGGAAGGAAGGGTGTAGGGAAGAGGGGGGGGGGAGAAGAAGAGACAACATAAAGGTAAAAACACACAAAGAACATATATGTAAACCATGGAAAAATGTAGCACAGGCCCACGTGGGGCCCCTCCGTCAGGGGGGGGAGGTTGTGCAGGGAGTAAAGGTCTCCCATCGTCCAGCACAAATGTAATTTACAGGTCTCACAAGGCTGGAATCAGTGTCTCTTCAACGGAGAGGAAGAGAGAAAGAAAAAGAAAGAGTCTCCTTCAGAGGTCCTGGAAGTGGACCGAGGTCGTCGTACAAGTGTACGAATCAGTTAATCCTTTCCAATTCTGGGGGAGTCGATGGGGTCTCATCTCTTCCCGGTGGGCTTCTGGGGGACCCCTTGGGGCTAGCAGTCAGGTTCCATTGCCGCAGCGATTTTCCCAAATGGCTAGGGGATACGAACAACTGGTTGGATCCTTTGTATCTGAACTTGACGCGAACAGGTGTACCCCAGCTGTACGTGATTCCCCTGTCCCTTAGGACCTTGCAATGTGGAGCAAATTCTCGTCTGCGGGCCAGAGTGCCCGGAGACAAATCTGGGAAAGTCAGAATGTTCATGTATGGGTCCGGGAGTGAAGATCTCTGACGAGCCGCCTGCATGACATTGTCTCTGATTTTAGTGTTGTCAAATGCCACAAGGATGTCTCGGGGCAGGGATTTGTTAATGTGTGGAGGCTTAGGGAGGCGAAAAGTCTTCCCAATCTGGGAATTAGTGTAATGGGCATCCGGGAGCAGTACCTTCAGAAATCGCAGCACAGTGTCCCGCAGATCCTCTCCGTCACCTGCCTCCGGGAAGCCCCTGAACCGCAGATTCGCCGCTCTGGCTTTATCCTCCATGTCCCACATCCTCAGCTTGAGCTGTTTGAGCTCTCCCTCCATAGCTGTATAATCATCCGCAAGCTCATTATGAGCGGTTGCGTACTCCGCCATCTTCTCTTCTATCTGCCCTGTGCGCTCCCCCAGGGCATCCAGGTCCTCTCTGAGTCCTCCTACCATCCCCCGGATTTCATCCAAGAGGGACTTCTGGAGGGAGCCCAGCACCTCTGTGAGGAAGTCCTTGGTCACCAAGGCTTCCCCTGTCTCCCCCGCTGTCTCGCTCCCAGAGCCGCGAGGAGAGCGTGCACTAGGTGCTGCTGGGGAGGAGATGGAGGGAGATGGCGCCATGTGCGGCCTCGCCGGGGGCCGTTCCGGCGGGAAGAAGTCCGTGACCCTGGAGGGCTCACCTCGTCGGCGGGAAGAGTTCCTGGGCATCGCCGCTATGGTAGGGGAAGGTCCCAGCCGCTTCTCAGGGGGAAAGGAACCTGATTCTAGCCGTTAGTGCCGCATTCCTCGGGTCTCGTCCAGGAGCTCAGGAAAGTGCGTCTGGCGCCATGAGCTCCCAAACCACGCCCCTACTTTGTTTCTTTAAAGCACCACTCAAGCATTTTTTTTTTATTTTACCCCTCAAGAGGTGTTTTAAATCCAAGTCCCCTGTCTTATACTCACCCTCTATATAAAGTATAAGGACTGGCAACACCTAATGTTTAGGTGCAAGCAAAAAAATCAGTAAATATTAAAGGAGAAATGCTGCAACACTAAACATAACATACACATGAATAAGCTAATGGCCATTGGAAACAGTGAAAAGCAGGGTATTATGTACAGCTAATAAATGTATGTGGAAGAGGAAAACAGTAAATGCTGTATTAGAAAAAAGAAATGAGAGACTTAGCTTCAACACTGGTGCCACTGCGAAGAGCCCGGTAACTATGTCAAAGTGCTCTCATAATACCGGGTACTATACTAACACTCTATGCTGTGTACTATTGCTTATATGGGTATGTAAGCAATAGTACACAGCATAGAGTGTTAGTATAGGACCCGGTATTATAAGAGCACTTTGACGTAGTTATTGAGTTCTTCGCAGTGGCGCCAATGTTGAAGCTAAGTCTCTCATTTCTTTTTTCTAATACAGCATTTACTGTTTTCCTCTTCCACATACATTTATTAGCTGTACGTAATGTCCTGCTTTTCACTGTTTCCAATAGCTATTAGCTTATTCATATGCATGTTATTCTCACCCTCAAACATCTTCATCTGTTATCAGTGTCGATCCCATCAGTCTTCTCTGATTTGTGACCTGCCGGCTGGTACAGTGTTTCATAAAATGAACAGGAGGTTACAACCTAATGCAAGCCTACGAGATCCTCATTCTGGCTGTAATAGACTTATATTGAGTGCTTGTGGTGTAACCTTTGAATTCCAGCCTATCAAAAGTTACAGCCATGTGATGGCATCGCAGGATTGAAGACACGGCAAAAAAAGGTGAAGACACAGAAGGGTGGCTCTTGGTGACCATGGATTCGAACCTATGGGCCAAGGTAGTGAGTGTTTAGTAGATGCAGATCTATGTTTGCTAAGTTGTGAAAAATATTGTAACGGTATATGGTATCCTCTACAGTAAAAATTCTCTCCCTGACTGGCGTCTTGACTAGGCTGTCATATTCAGAGATATTGCATATAGGATTAAGTAGCGGGTAGGTCTAGCAGTCAAGAGTCAGGACTCAATGCTGACTAATGTTTGGATAAGCAGTGTTTTGTGCTGATTATCCATTGCACTAGGTAGCTCTGTCTGAGACTTGATGCTACTAGGATCAAAAATTAGCTATTAAACCTATGTAAAATAGCTAGTCCTTACCAGTCAAGCACAGGTGCCCTGTTAGAGGTTAGAGTATTCTAATGTTTCAGGTATTTGATGGCTCTCACCTTTACCCCAGCAATAGGCAGTGCTGACCGAGTCTTGATGCTGTTGGACACTTATGCTGTTACATAACTACCAGAGAGTATCTGACCTGCCTAGAGTTAGTGCAGTAGTCACCATTAGGCGGTGCTTACACTCGCGTATAACAAACCTAAGTGTTACCTGATGTTTTATTGGATAGCACTCTGACCAAACTTATACTTTGAGGCACAACAAACCTGCAATTTTTTTTTCTAATGCCGTTCAGCATTTGCTGTATGCTGTGAGTGGCTTAGATATGGCTCACGCACCCATACAAGTCTATGTGTGAGTGTGTCTCCATACAATGGTAGCTACTCTTGTGCCTTCCTATAATAATTACAATAATGATCAACTGTGAGGGTACCTTTACACGCGGCTACATTTCTAGGGTGGCTACAGGTAACTTACTGGTTGCAGTGAAATCATGGAGACAAGGTTCTATCTTGTTGCTGTGTACAAATGGAATAATCTCTCCATGATTTCACTGCAACCAGTAAGTTACCTGTAGCCACCCTAGAAATGTAGCCGCGTGTAAAGGTACCCTGACTGTTTATAAAAGTGGCACTTCTAGTGCCTTCTAATAAGAATAGTACTTCAATGTGATATATGCCTCTTTATGATGATAATAATAATAATAATAATAATAATAATATATCTCCCTATAGTAATATTGCCTCTTCTATTGGCAAAAAATACAAAATATACTAATTTTTACCTCAACCCACTTAAATGCTGGACAGTGATGCACTCCTTCTCATTGCAGTCTCCAGGTTGACATAGGTGGCACAATACAGTGATGTCATTGCATGCCTGATGAACCAATATGGCACTGGACTTTGTAGGTCACAAGCTGAAAGCAGATTTTGCCTTGCCCGAGTAACTGGCAAAGCCGATTGCTCTCTGCTTTTTTTCCTTTTTCCTAATGTTAAATTACTGGAACAGCCAATGTAGTATGGGTTGGGATACCTAATAGACATTGGGCAATCAGCAGGAAAAAGACACATTGCTTTTACACAGAGCTTAAAAACTATTTGGTTTTTAATCAGGTGACGTCATGGACATAAAGGAAAGGTGAAGAATTAACAGGGTAGAAAGGCAAAATGAGCATTTGTAAGTGCACAGTGCTATATAATATTATGACTACAAAATATTGAGGATAAAAACTTTGCTAGGAGTGCTCTTTGATAGTGATGCAGCCAATCACTGAGCTTAGTAGTGTCATGAGCTGACTAGAGATGAGCGATATTCGATTAAAAATATTCGCCAATCTCAAATTTGAGCGGTTTTGGGCGGTGTTCGCGTCATTCGACGAATGCGAACAATTTGCTTCAAATCCGGCAGCTTGAGGTTATGTTCGATAACGCTTTGATCACCAAAAGCTTAACCCTAACCCTAATCCTAATACTGTTAGTGAATGTTAATATCCAGTTTCAGTGTATAGTGTGCGGCGGGAAAGGGGGATGGTGGGGGATGTTTAGATCAGTGCTGCAGAAATAATGCCGATCTCCATTTTTTTTTCTCCTAATCGCATATACAGTGGGGCGGTGCAGGCTGTCAGCCAATCACACACACACACGCACACATACACACAGCAAAGTGCATTTTTTGCAAACAAGCAAGGGCATGTGCCATTGGCTGTGTATGTCACATGTCCTAGCCCTATAAGACCCAGCCATTTTCCCCATTGCCACCATTTCCTCAGTGCTGCAGTTGTGTGTCAGTCAGGCACCGCTACTGCTGCTGTGGGTGCTATAAAGTGTTAGTTGGATAGATAGTGAGCGAATCTCAAGTTAGATAGACAGATAAGTTTAGGGAGTAAGGACTAGTTGGAATCTCAACCCTTTTGAGGGCTACTTCAGACAAGTAGGGAGTAGGGATTAGTTTTAAATATCAGCCCTTTTGAGGGCTACTTCATAGAAGCAGGGACTAGTTATTATATCAGCCTTATTGAGGGCTAGATTAGAGCAGTTTCTATTAGTTTTTGCCAGGCAGGTGTGTGCCAGTGCTGTGCAAGTGTTTTTCAGAGCATCTGGCCAAATGTAGCTCAGGCAATTCTTTAGGGCAGGTAGTGAAGCACTGCTGTGAAGCAAGCTACACCACCAGTCTTCAGTAGCCAATTTTTTACTGCAGCTAGTCCAGGCAATTTTTTTGGGTTAATAGCAGTGTCTGGTAGTCAGCGGTGTAGCCCAGCTGTAAAGTAAGCAACACCGCCTGTCTATCCAGTAGCCAATTTTTTACTGCATCTAGTCCAGGCAATTTGTTGGGGCTAGTAGAAGTGTCAGTTAGACAGTGGTGTAGCCCACTTGTGAACCAAGCTACACCGCCTGTCTAGTTTAGACTAATTTTTAACTGCACCTAGCTCAGGTAATATTTTGGGCCTAGTAGCAGTGTCATTTAGGCAGTGGTGTGAAGGCCACTTGTGAAACACACTACACCGCCTATCTAGTTCAGATTAATTTTTAACTGCACCTAGCCCAGGTAATAGTTTGGGCCTAGTAGCACTGTTTGGCCAGTCAGCTCTGCTCGATTTCCATCCAATTTCTTTTTTGCCAACAACTGCAGAGTTGCCAATTTGTTCACATACAAAATGAGTGGCAAAAGGCCTGCTGCTGATGGAAAGGGGAATAGGCGTGGTGGAAATTGAATGGATGGATGGCTTGAATGGATAGTGTGGCGCCCCTATGGCAAGGCGCCACAGGGAGGTACTGCACCCTAAACAAAAGGTGTAGTGCCTCTGTAGCTGTGGATATGGAGGACCCCACAGACTCTGCACCCCAACACCCATACAGTAGGCCACCTTAGTACAGGGGACTGTATATCTAGTAGGTCCCAGGGGGTGGAGCCTAGATGAGCGGGAGACAGGGAGTGACAGTTAGTGTCAGGCAGATTGTGTAAGACAGCAAGGAGGACGAATGCAGGGGACCCTGCGCCCGTGACAGGAGGGCACCTCTTAGGAGAGCCGTGACCCAGACGTAGAATGGGGCCACTCCAGGAATGGTCAGAGCCAGCTAGAAACCGAGGTCATCACCGTTACACCAGAACCGAGGTGGTTAGTTACGGTATATCCCTAACCGCGGAGCGGCAGGCTGTGGGCCCGACCAAAGGGAGCCACAGAACCCATCAAGCAGTCCAACATCAGTCCCGCAGCTGGATTCACGATGTTTTAGAAGCAAAGAGACTTTAGGTAACAAACCCCGAGGACTAGAGACTAGACTCAGGAGTGGGAGAACAGAAAGCCATCAGGGCACAGAAGGGAAAAGGACCAAGAGTGCCATTAGAAAGACACCTCTGACAGACTCTTGAAAAGCCTCCAAAATCTGTGGCTATAATCCACGTTAAACCAGAATGTACTGTGTACCTTTTCCACCTGGTGCACGTAAAGAAACATTTGAGCTGAATTGGTGTTTGTTCTCCTTTCTTCCGCCACCCGAAGGGTCTCCACAGCATCACAGAGGTGAAGACTACGACTCCCCTCATCCACATCCGTCGCCGAAGGGCCTCCACAGCATCACAGAGGGGAGGACTACGACTCCCCTCATCCACCCTGCTGCCCTGAGGTAAAGCTCCACCTGTGGGGAGCTGTACTACCAAAGCTCCATTCCCATCACCTCAGCGGCTGGCCACAGCGCTGGTACCCCTATTACCAGGTACCACAGTTGGCGTCACGTTACAAATTCCCCATCATCATCACCCCCGCCTTGCCACTGGTCCAGGGCACGGAACCGGGAACCGACCAACCGTGATCCCCACTGAAGTAACCACCTGTCCGGTATCCAAGTACCCCCTACCCTGTCGGCAGTTCTGGCGTCATGAACAGGATCCCGTGCCTGTTAAAACCGGGTACTGTGTGCTTAAATTGAACTTTATTGACTGTTTTGTGAACTGTAAGTTTGGGCCGCCACAGAGCGGGAAGAGCGTTGCGGCTGCTTGGCTGAAAGGTACGAAGATAGTCCCCTCCCCACGCTCTCCTGAGAACCGCCGAACGCAGCGGCCAGATCCGGAAACACGCGAGGTGCTCCACTCTCGAGCCACCCGTCTGAATATGGGTTAAGACAGATGATTGAATATGCAGAGCTCTTCACTCATACTATAGCCTAGGAATCAGAGGTCTGCTCTAAAAGCTTCTGTGAGTCCAGTCGAGGAAATGATCTGACTGATGCCCATAAGCTTTACGAGTCGGATCCAGGCCCGGTGAAGAAGGTTCTGAGCAAGCATAATGTAGACCCTCATTCCCAAACTGTAAGTCCTGTTGATGGAGACAATGAGGAAGATGCTGATGAGACTGAGATTGGAACAGCATTTTGACTTTTCGGTCAGGGCAGGAAGAGGTTGGCTCTGAGGACGATGGGTGTGAGAGCACACAGGGTGATGATGAGGTTGGAGTTCCCACTTACTGTCAACCCACAGTCAGCCAGTCGATGAGGGACAGCAGAGAAGGTGGAGGAGGATGCTAGTGATGACGAGGTTAGGTTGCATGAGTGGCGATCTCAGGCCATTTTTCCTGATTGGAAGACCAAAATGAGCAAGGGTCTAGTTCCACAGTCATGGCATCGATGTTCACTTGGAGATACTCCTGTACCATCCTCTCTAGGCGTTGGCTATGTGTCAGACTTCTTGTCTCCTCTGGCCTTACAAAAGGATGGTCTAAAAAATTGGTGAAATGATTCCACAAAATTGCTGTTACCACCAGATACGGGTGTTACTGTTACGGTTTGAGTGATGACTCAACAGTTGCATGGTTGGCAAGTTAGAACTGTGAGATTCACTATGTGCACCACTGGTGTTTTGTGGAAAAGCAGACCTAAGATTCTGTAACAGCTTCTGCATGCGTGAATCCCTCTTTATGGCAGGAATTATTTTGCCAAATTTACTCTTGCACCGGGGATCTAAGAGTGTGGCAATCCAGTAGTCAGCATTACTTCGAATTCTGACAATCCAAGGGTCATGTTGCCGGTAGTGCTGCAAGAAGGCACTCATGTGTCTTGCGTATCCAGGAGGCCCAAGTCCTTGTTGTGTTGGTGGCGGCGAGGTAAGAATCATGCTTCCTTCCTCTGCCCTCTCCACCCAACCTCGCACAACAGAAATGTGATCAAGGTCTCTGTTATCTGATGAGTCTTCCATGCCCATCGCCAGTTTTTCCTCCATTTGTTACTCGGCTCCTGCATCTTCCTCAACAGTTTGGCTACTACCATGTGCCCTCGTTAATCCTTTCCCCCACCCTCCCATTCCTGCCGCCTTGGTGCTGCCGACCGTCTGGACTTTGGAGATCTTGTTATCCCTTCCGCAAACGACTCCTCCTGTACTTCCTCCCCCTCCTCTTGTCCCACCACCTGACTCCGAATACTGTTTAAAGTGTGCTGCAGCAAGTAAATGACCAGAATAGTCATGCTGATAATGGCATCATCAGAACTAAACATCTTCATCACCATTTCAAAACTGTTCAGAAGGGTGCATAGGTCCTTGATCTGAGACCCCTCCAGCAGCGTCATTTGCCCCACCTCTGTATCTCGTTGGCCCAGGTTATACGTCATGACGTATTGCACCAGTGCTCATTGGCCCTGCCACAGTTGCTGCAACATGTGGAGAGTTGAATTTCATCATGTCGGCACATCGCATTTCAGCCGGTGAACTGGCATGCCGAACGACTTCTGAAGAGATGCAAGTCGCTGAGCTGCAGGATGCGAATGGCGGAAGTGAGCACACAGCTACCGTGCCCTCTGCAGAACACTATCTAGGCCGGGATAGTGGACTAAAATTGCTGGACAACCAGGTTCAAGACTGGAGCCATTCAAGGCATTTGTGTCACGTTGCCCCGGTGAAGGGCCGCACCCAGCATTGCAGTATTGTCGCACAAGGCCTTCCCTGGCTGCAGGTTCAGTGGAGACAACCATTGATGAAACTCAGTCTCCACAGCTGACCACAACTCCTCAGCTCTGTGATTCACATTTCCCAGACAATGTAAACACTGCCTGATGGCGTTGAGCCCTGTTGCCAGCATAGTAAGGAGGTATGCAGGATTCCTTATGCGCAGTTAGAATGCGGGTGGCATTACCAGACAGGCTTTAGGTGCAAGTGGAGGGCCGAGACAGGGTTTAGGGGGCAGAAGCAGTGGAGGAACTCCTACATACAGAGGATTGACACACAACTCATGGAGATGGCAAGACTTGGACAGCAGCCCCTTCTCCAGCTCTCACCATAGTTACCCAGTGCCCAGTCACCGACATGTAACGCCCCTGTCCATGCTATTCATCCAAGTGTCTGTGGGGAAATGCACCCTGTCACACACAGAGTTTCTCAAGGAAGCGGTGATGTTGTCTGCGACATGCTGGTGTAGCCCAGGCACACCTTTCTTAGAGAAGTAGTGGCGACTGGGCATCTGGTACTGGGGCACTGCGACAGACATAAGGTCTCAAAAATCCTCTGTGTCCACCAGGCGGAAAGGCAGCATTTCTGTAGCCAACAGCTTGCAGATGGTGAAATTCAACATCTTAGCTTTGTCATGGCTAGGAGGATATGGTCTTTTATTTGTCCACATCTGAGGGACCGAGGGCTGGCTGCTGTGCAGAGACGGGGTTGAATAGGGTGCCCCTGGAACACTGCTGGTCTGTGATGAAGGTGCAGGCGGAGATATTATGTTGCCTTAATCCAAAGGTGGTGCTCTCGATGTCTGACAGCGCTCAACACCAGCAGGTGTTTCCACTTCCAAAAGAACTGACGACCTGCCAATCACACTGGCTGTTGCAGGTAAAGAGGTGGATGGTCTGCATCCAAAAGCATGTGTGACTGCTGTCCCCACAGTCACTGAGGATGAAGAGGCCACGGATGCACTTGATGGTGCAGACGGTGGTTTGGCCGACACGCTAGGCCACATTGTAGCACAGTGAGCTTCCCACTGTAACGTTTGCTTCATATCCATGTGACAGTTCATGCATGAAGTACACAAACTATTGATTTTTGGCCTCTACTTAGATTTTGGTGTCAAATCTTACAGATAACATGGGAAGACTAAAGGCTTGTGGATTTTGGAATTG
This sequence comes from Allobates femoralis, assembly GCA_033576535.1. Taxonomy (NCBI): domain Eukaryota; kingdom Metazoa; phylum Chordata; class Amphibia; order Anura; family Aromobatidae; genus Allobates; species Allobates femoralis. The sequence goes on from JARQOC010000005.1 coordinate 49,259,421, forward strand.
GCTGCATGAAAGTCACCTCACCAAACATTTTAAGCTTGCAACTCTGGGGCAATTGATGCCACTTAAGTGGTGTCTGTGCCCACATTTTTGGAAAAAATGGAGACTCTTGTTGCAGTCCCCTTGCTGTATTTTACATGATTTTAGAAGAGCATGACATGCCTATAATTGTGTCTCCTCCTCCTTTTACTCGTCCAGCTCTTATATTTTCACATTTTTATATGTACTTGTCACTTTTCCATGTGTTTGTTGTATATTCTGGGAAGTTTGTCACCTTTTGGACACTTTAGAAGGTGTTTTCTATGTGTTTTCTATGTGTTTGTACGTGTTTGTGTTTGCCTGCCACTGCTTTCAATGGTATTCGACGGTGTTCGACAAACATTCGATGAACATTCGATGAACACACCCCCAATTCAACAAATCAATTCAAATTCGAACATTAGGGTGGTGGCTCATCTCTAGTGCTGACTGCTGCAGTCTATGTGTAAAGTTTTCTGTAGTTTTAAAGGAAGTTAATTTCCTTTGGCCCATTTGTAGATGCTGCTGTGTTGCAGTCTTAAGGTGAGGCGACTCTCTAGGCACAGGTGAAATGCTGCTGCCATGAGGTGTGTCAGCTGACATAGTGGTCCACTTCCCAAGCCTTTAAATATTTCTACTTCCTTTCACTATGTGTCACTGATAGAGTTTCAGTCTCTTCAAGACCGCGAGCTGAAAAAGACGTGTGTGTACTTAGTGCTGAAGCTTCATTGGTGTTTTCTTCTTATTTATGGGAGCTTCTGTATATCCCAGTCAGTAGGTGGAAGTGAGGGGAAGTTAGCATAGAGCTGATTAAGGAGTAGGGAAAGGTTGATGGCCCAGACCTCCTCACCATCAGAGGTACCTGTCTAGGGTTAGGCTAGCTACCCAGTTTACCTTGCCCATTATTGCCATCCTGCTTTGCATTCCCCCATCCACTATTCCACTTTTGTGACAAGTAGTTCTGACTGAGTGGGCATTATGACTGCATTATTGATTGCAGTGCTGTCAACATCACATCAGTGCTGCAGAAAAAGACAGACATTGGGAACTGAGGCTGAGTCCTGAGGAGGGTGAGTTAAGTAAAGTTTTTTTTATAGACAAACTAAATTCAAGGGACATTGTCCTTTGAAACCAGAAAACTCTTTTAACATTTGTCCTGCTTGACGGAGGCTGTGAAAGGCATCAAACTGTGCCTGTTGCTTTTTGAGATTAAAATACTTTACTGTATGATTGCTACATGATACACAGAATATCTTTATTTTCTTTTTGTCCTTACAAAGAGTGAGATAGAGGTACTGTATATGAACAATGCTTGCTGCTTATGCTGCTTATGTGAACTAAACTGAAATTGTACTCTCATTGCAAGATCTCATGGTATTTCTTCTGCACTTGTGTAAACTCTGCTACATATAATGTTTCACTATATTCATTACTCACCAATATGTCTGTTCACTTCCTGAATTGTAAAGTTTATCTAATGGGGTAGGTGTGAATGTATGAATCTACCTTTGCTTAATGTTAGATCTGAGTGGAGGCCTTTGATCAACTGCTATTTATCCCCTGCTGTGAGGTGCAGCTGTTAATAACCTAGTAGATCATCTGACTTCCCACAATCCCCCTCACCTAAAACCATAGGGTGCCCTAAAAAGTTAGAGTTATTTTAAGGGGTGCACGTGTGTGGGTTGCAGCACGTGTCGTACCTTATGCAAAGTGGTACCATTGCTAAGTGGATGCAGTTAGTCATGGCAGGAGTCAGGTAACCCACTCTCTAACATTTTTTTTCTTTACCATGTTTTTTATTTTAATATCTATCTTTGCAATGCCTTTGCCATTCACCTTTACCGCCTCATTCCCCCTCCATCACCCATCATCCACATAAGCCCCTCTCTCCTTCCCTCTACTTTATTGAGCTCCCATACTCTCTATACTGATTAATCTCAGATCATCATATTCCAGGGTGTTGCACCTTAAACAATGTCAGAATTACAAAAACTATTTGCTTTTTCTCTTTTTACTGCTGCTCCTGTCAGGTGACATCTCTCCAAATCCTGGTGCACCTTCACCAACTTCAACCCCTCCCCCACCACACATCCAAACCATGCTAACCTTAGAAACCTTTCTTGCACACCTTCATCTCCCTCTTTTAATTGTGCCCTCTGGAATCCACGGTCTGTATGCAACAAGCTTCCCTTCATCCACAACTACTTTCTCACTAACTCTCTTAATTTTCTGGCCCTCACTGAAACCTGGATCCAGGACTGAGACACAGTTTCCCTTGCTGCTATTTCTCACGGCAGCCTACATTTCTCCCATTCTCCGAGACTTGCGAACAGCCATGGTGGTGGAGTTGGCTTACTCCTGTCCCTACAATGTACTTTCCAAGTCATCCCCCAGCATACTCCAACCTATCACACATTCAGAAATCTACAGGCCATTAACCCTCATACACTCTCTCATCTCATCACTAACCCAAATCTCCTCCTTCTCCTGTCCGAATCTGCCAGTGAATAACTACAATGACTCTCTCAGAAGAACCCTGAACCAAGTAGTGCCCCTCACCCTCAGAACCTCCAAACACAGAGTTAAACAGCCCTGGCTCACATCACAAACTCAATTCCTCCAGCGATGCTCTAGGAGTGCTGAACACCTAGGGAGGAAAACAAGCACACCAGAAAACTATAAATTTATGCTGAGAACTTACAACTCTGCCCTCCACCTCGCCAAACAGACCTACTTCACCACCCTGGTCTTCTCACTATCCTACAACCCAAAGAAACTCTTTGACACTTTTCAGTCTCTCCTCAGTCCCAAAGTGCAGGACCTCATCACTGACTTCTGTGTTGATGATCTGGCTTCTTACTTCACTAAGAAAATAGAAAACATCCATCAGGAAATCAACTCCCAACCTCAAATCGCTATTACCCCTACCTCTCCCCACATTTCCTCCAGCTCACTCTCCACATTCGAGTCACAGAAGAAGAAATCTCCAGGCTCCTCTCTTCC
>JARQOC010000005.1:49262538-49341921 GCA_033576535.1 Allobates femoralis
CTGTATCAGTCTGTCATTGTTAATTTGTTTACTATAAACCAGATCTATAATTTTGTATGTAACCCCTTCTCATGTACAGCACCATGGAGTTAATGGTGCTATATAAATAAATAATAATAATACTGTTACAATGTACCCCCATAGTCCTCTATGTATTATAATACAGCCCATTGTCCCCCATTCATAACATAGCCCCAATAGTCATCCAATTAATATAATGCACCCCCATTATCCTACAAATAGTATACTTCAGCCTCATAGTCCTCCATATAGTATAATACAGCCTCACAACCCACCATATAGTATAATGCAGCCTCATAGCCCCTCCATATACAATAATGCAGCCTCATATCCCTCCATATAGTATAATGCAGACTCATAGTCCTCAATATAGTATAATGCAGCCTCATAACCCTCCATATAGTATAATGCAGCCTCAGACCCTTCCGTATAGTATAATTCAACCTCATAACCCTCCATTTGGTATAATGCAGCCTCATAGCCTTCCATATAGTGTAGTGCCGCCTCATATTTCTCCATATAGTATAATGTGGCTTCACATCCCTCCATATGGTATAATGCAGCTTCATATCCCTTCATATAGTATAATGTAGCCATACATCTCTCCATATAGTATAATGCAGCCTCATAGCTCTCCATATAGTATAATGCAGCCTCATAGCTCTCCATATAGTATAATGCAGCCTCATAGCTCTCCATATAGAATAATACAGCCTCATAGCCCCTTACATATAGTATAATGCAGCCTCACAACCCTCCATATAGTATAACGCAGCCTCATAGTCCTCCTTATAGTATAATGCAGTCTCATAACCCTACATATAGTATAATGTAGCCTCATATCTCTCCATATAGTATAATGCAACCTCACAGCCCTCCATATGGTATATGGCAGCCTCATATCCCTCATATAGTATAATGTAGCCTCATATTTCTCCAAATAGAATAATTCAGCCTCATAGCCCTCTATAGAGTATAATGCAGGCTCAGTTCTCCATATAGTGCCTTACATCTCTCAATATCATGCAGCCTCATAGTGCAGCCTCATAACTCTCCATATAGTGAAGCCTCATAACTCTCCATATAGTGCAGTCTTATATATGCAGCCTCATAACTCTCCATATAGTGCAGCCTCATATAGTGTAGCCATATATATGCAGCCTCATAACTCTCCATATAGTGCAGCCTCATATAGTGCAGCCTTATATATGCAGCCTCATAGCTCTCCATATAGTGCAGCCTAATAGCCTCTCCTTATAGTATCATGCACCCCCCTCCTCCTCCCATAGTCCTCTGGCCACCTTGCATTCAGTTATTAAAAAAAAAAATTGTACTCACCTCTCCTAGTTCCCCAGCTGCTCCACTCTCCTTACAAAAACTGAAGAGAAGACTCAGGAGGAGGAGGTGAGAGGAGGCAGCAACAGCCTGCTAAATATGTTCCAGAGTGGAATGCAGATGGAAAGCAGGAAGTGGTAAGAGGAAGTGAGGGGAGGATCGGCAGCAGTAGGAAGTGGGAGACTCCCCTCTCCACCCCACCCCTCCTTTCCCTGACACACGGGCCCCATAGCTGCGTGAAGCGCGCTGCCTTGCAGTGGAGCACATCTATGTGAAGCAGGCGCCCGGCGCAGAGATCGGGGCTTGCTGAGGGCAGCGGGCGATGCGGGCCCCTGTACGTCCAGGCAAAGTCGCAACCATGACCCCTACGACTGAGATCCTTACGCCCCTGTCTTTCCCTTTTTTTTTAAATGTGGAGACTCTTCTTGGGGGTCTCCTTGTCTTTTTCCTGAATTTAGCAGGTTTATGAGAGTATGATGCGTACACGTGTCACTCATTGCCATTACTAATGAATATTTAACATTTACATGATAGGCCAGACATTGTGCCATGCTGGCAGGCTGCGCCTTTAAACCATTTTTATTCTGGGTCAATTTATATCACTTTGGTGATATCTGGTCCTAATTTTTTTTAAATGTGGTGACTCTTCTTGGGGTATCCTTCTTGTCTGTTTCCTGAATTTAGGAGGGTTCTCTGACCACCATGCCTACACCTGAAGCATGAAATACTAGGCCTGGCCTTGTCCATTGCATCCACATTGCACAATGATGATTTTTTTTAACTCTGGAGAATAGACAGCACTTTTCCTGGTGTCTACCCTAATTTGAGCTGTTTTGGCAGCTTTCTTTGCTCCTTTTAAGGTGTTTTCTAAAACCTTGATTTTGCCTTCTATTGATTTGAATGGGGTTTGTATGTTCGTCGAACTGTTTGTCGAACAATTGGTGAAATATGCCCGTTTGGTGATCTGAATCCAAATATCCAAAAGTTCACTTATCTCTACTCCTGATGTCACCCCAGGACCTACAGTAGGTCTCAGTGTTTAATAGATTGCAGGCCATCTGTAGAGCTTGTCAACTACGTCAAGGTGCTTGGCAGTTTGGTCTACTTGTGGCTTGCGCAATATGGCATGTGTTGGTGGATATCATTATCTACCTCTTGATGCTCTGTAGGCACTTGTACTTTCTCAACATTCTTAAAGATGACACTGAATCTTATACTGTAAAAGCCTTTTTTACTCATTTTATTAATGATTTCGGTATACATATCAGGATTGTTTGATGAGTTCTTTGTGCTTTTTTGAGGTGCAGCCTACATTTTGTAGATCTATAACATTTTTTGATAGTCTATGTGCCGTTATAACTTATGTTCAATTATTTTGATATGCTGCTATAGAGTGACTAGTGCTATAATTGACATTGATTAGCTACCTTGTTATCTGTCTTTTGACCGCACTGCCTTTTGTGTTTGTCTCGTTTTCATTCATGTGTTTTTATTGTATTTTTGTTCATTTAATTGTATTTTTATAATAAAATTTGATTATAAATTCTCATTTGTTGGGTGCATAATTACAATGATACATATTTCAAGCAGGTCATTTTCTTGTTTTGGGAGGCTTTACTGTTTTTCTCCATGTTTTAGGTTATAATGGACCTTCGAATTCCATTTATGCTAAGACTTCTGTAGAGCTCAGTTAGCTTTTTTGCTGTAGTACGTTCTGTTGTATGCTGAAGAGGTAAACAACCTCTTCCCTGCTGGCTGAGTATTGTCTTAGCCTTCAGCTATAGCTTGTGATTGTCTTCACCTTCTGCTATATCTACCCACCCCTGAACTCACTTGATGCCAGATATAGAATTTGTATTCAGCTCTTGGTGGTTGTTCTTGCCCCTGTTAGCAGAGATGTCATACCTGTTGTAGCTGCAAAGCTACTTTCTGGAGGAGTCCCTGGACTCCTTTAATACCAGCTGCCTTGCATGTGAACCCCGATTGTTTCCTTTCTCTCTTGCTCCTTCACTTCTTCGGAGGAGGGACATCTGGGAGTGTCGTATTCAGGGACATAACAAGGTATGAGACCCAGGCATCCCCACCTTCAGGGGTGATGTTAGGGACAGGGACTAGCCTTGGAACCCATAGCTTGAGGGAGACTAAAAAGCACACTGTCCCTGCTACCTAAACTCACCGGCGTGACATTATGTGCCCTTTGTCTATTGAAAAGGCTTAGTGGATTCACTTTTCAATATGAATGGCATTGAATTTTTTTTTTATATTTTCAATAAAAACAAACATAATAAGTATGATAATTTAATGTTAAATCCTCAGAAATACATCATAACTCTGGTATATTGCATTAGGGCCATGACCATTAAAATTATTTTGTTTTCTATATTGATTTTCCGCAGTTAGTATTTTGTTACTTCTGTCTTTAACTATTCTCTCTTGCATCCCTATTGATTGTTGCCAGTCTAAAGTAATTTTATTTGAAGCATTCAAGTATTCTCAGTATCTCTCGTATTGATTGCTGTAAGCCCTCTTTCTCCTACACTATAATTGAAGAGCGGAGAATTTGTAACATTGTAATAATATTCATAAGTAATAAAGCTTCTTCATAATGAATTTTCAATAGAAGAAAACTGAGGAAAATCTGATATGTTCTGCAGTGTGCAACAAGCTTTAAAGCAATTTAATCTGAAAAGAAAATGGAGTGTGTACTTATTTTTAAAGAGCTACATTTCATATAGGGAATATATTATCTATTTCTTAATATGACGAAGAAAACATTTATTCCCAATGGATTTGGCATTGTTGTCCAGGCTGTAAAATTTCCATTTAGTAAACTGTTCTGTAACTGAATACATCACTGCAGACAAATACTGGAATAAAGACTGTAGAATTCATTGGATTCTCAAAGAATCGGTGTGATTACATCTTGGAGAGTAAATGGAGAATATATATATATATTTTAAATAATCAATGTAATTTCAGACATCTTGATTTCCTTTTCTGGATAATATGATAAGTATGTAATATGAAATTCAATTTATTAAAGAGGACCAACCAGCAGGTTTTAGGGCTACAAAGGGAAGCGAGTGCCTTACAGGCTCTGGGATACTGAGTGCAATCATACCTTCACTCCAATGATTACATGTCTGATTGCTGAGATGAATGTTATAGAAGTCCTTAGAATGTGTGCAGCAAGGGGACGGAGTGTGCAGCACATCACCTTAAAGGCCCCGTTACAACTGCCAACACCGCCGGAGATCTCGGCGGCGACTGGCGGGTGCGCACACTTTTTTGGCACCCCGCCATTGTCACCACCCCCCGTTTACACTGGGAGACATCTCCGCGATGGGCTGGCGAGCTGAGAGGTGGCTTCGCCATCAGGGTTTCTCAAAACACCAGCGGCGGTGCAGGACAATGGGAGCCTATGGCTCCCATCGCCTGTCAGCTCACCGGCGGCCGTTTACATGGGGCGTACACGTACATGGGGTGTGCATATTGCCCCAGATCGGCCGCCTGGTTTCACATCACTGAGTGAATAGCAGGCGAGCTGTTAGAGCCGCCGACATCGCCCCTTACATTAGTCGACGTAGGGGCGATGTCGCCGCTGATCGGCCACGCCCCTACGTCACCTATGTAATCGGTGGCGATGTGTCCAGGTGTAACGGGTACTTTAGAAAGGGTGGGTTTCTTTGTATTACTGCCCAGTTTTCAATAAGCAAAATCCTCCCCCCTCCATCTCCCTGCATGTGATCTCACAAACAGTAGAAGCCCCCCCCCCCTCCAGTCTCTACACATCTTGATTTGTCTCCTCTCACAGATGTGGACAGAACCCTGCCATTGTCATCACAGATCACAGATGGGGATCTGTCTATGGAGCATGCCGGGGGTTGTATAGTGTGTATAGTGTTTCTGGATTTGCAGATCCTGAGCCAGTGACACTACAACTCCCAGCATGCTCCATCACAGCCTGCACACCCAGAGACACTAAAACTTGCAGCATGCGCTATAGATAGATCCTTATCTGTGATTTGTGCTGATCGGTCCAGACCTGTGAGAGGAGACAAATCAGGACCTGTAGAGACTGGGGGGGTCTTCTCCTGTTTGTAACGATCAAAGTCAAGCAGGGAGATGGAGGGAGGTTGAGAGGGAGGAGGGTTTGGCTTAGAGAAAACAGGGCAGTAATACAAAGAAACCCAGCCCCTCTTTTGCCTATTGCTGAACACTTTCTAAGGACTTCTATAACATTTATCTCAGCAATCGTACATGGAATCATTGAAGTAAGGGTATGATTGCACTCCGTATCCCAGTGCCTGTAAGGGTACCTTTACACGTCGCAACATTGCATGCAATTTCACGTGCTACTTACTGGTTGCAGTGAAATCATGGACACATTGCTCCATTTTGTTTCCGTGTACAAATGTAACAATGTGTCCATGATTTCACTGCAACCAGTAAGTTGCAAGTGAAATTGCAGGCAATGTTGTGACGTGTAAAGGTACCCTAAGGCACTGGCTTCACTTTATAGACCTAAAACCTGTTGGTTGGTCCTCTATAAAAATGATGTTGAATTATCTTAGGAAAATCACTCAAAGGTATGAGTCACGTATGTGTCTCCCTTCTGTCTTACTTGCTCTTTATGGAATGTTGTCTAGCATTAGAAAATGTTTTTTTAATTTCTCTATAAGCAAATAGCCTCTATATAAGGTATAGGACTTGATTTCTGATACCAACTTTGGATGTAACAATCCAAAAAGTCAAAACTTAGCAATAGATACCAAACCAGAAAATCCCTTTTAAGACGTATGTTTCCCCTTCTCAGTGCAAAGCAGAGATCTGGCTAGGTGAAAGGTCACTGACTGGGGGGTCCTCAAGATGAAACGTTTCTTTTTCCTATGTTTCTATAGGAAGTTGTGGTAGGTACTTTTCTTTGTACATGAAATCGATCGAGTCTTTGTTTCTTTGCTCATGTAATCCTTATTGTCAAACTGCATAAAGGCATAATGGATGTTTTAACAGTAGGACAGACAAGCTGTTATTGAAATTTATAAAATGAAGTTCCAGCACCTACAGGTCTGGTAGAGTGTTGAGGAGATTAAATTGCGCACTCAAAAAATTAAATGGCGAGTTACAGAGCAGGAGAATCAGGTCAATATATGGATGCATTACATTCTTATGAACACCGAAGATAGTTTTATGAGTAGTGAAGACAATATGGTCATGCTCTTTGTTACACTCACGGGAGTGAGCACAGGGAAGTGGATCTACTAGAACACAGGATCTCTATGGTAGCTGACCCTAAAGGCCTCGTCACACCTGGCGACGGGGCTGGAGATGTCGGCGGCGACTGGCGGGTGTGCGCATGTTTTTGGCGCCCCGCCAGCGTCGCCGTCCCCCATTTACACGGGGCGACATCTCCAGCCATGCGCCGGTGAGCTGACAGGCGGTATCACCGCTGGGGTGTCTGAAAACCCCAGTGGCGATGCAGGACAATGGGAGCCTATTCCTCTTGTGTTGGAAATGCTCCCTATAAAAGATGAAATCTAGCCTTTTATACTTACTGAAAGAGCAACTTCTGCTCCCTGAATAAGTCTCACAAGGCATTCCCTGTGTGCTCCTAAGCCTGCCTGAGCCGCTCATTATCACGCCCCGATGGGCATGATAAGAAATCCAAGTCCTCCTCGCCCTGCTGTATGGGCGTAATAGCCGGTATGACGCAAATAGCGTCATATCCGGGCAGGATGACGTCGGTACACCCTTTAGGTGTACTGACGACCTCACCATGCGCATTGCGCATGTGCAGGTTTTTCTTTACGGCTGGGAGCGAAGTAAAGCAAAAGCCGTGCATGCGCAATGCGTACGACATCACCATGACTGGATGTGACGCAAATAGCGTCATACCGGCTATTATGCCCATACAGCAGGGCGAGGAGGACTTGGATTGATTGGCATGATAATGAGCGGCTCAGGCAGGCTTAGGAGCGCACAGGGAACGCCCTGTGAGACTTATTTAGGGAGCAGAAGTCGCACTTTCAGTAAGGCTAGGGTCACACATCCAGATTTATTTTTTAAACCTGATCCAGTTTTGAGCTTTTAAAAAGCTCAAAACTGGATCAGGAAACGCTCCTCATAGGAGCCTATGATAAAAACCAGATTGCTTCACAAGCAATCTGGTTTCTGTCTCCGGCTCTGCAGCCTGAGTGAAAAATCATGCAGGCTGCAGTTTTCGGAGCGATTCTAACATTCGCAATGCGTGAACTAGATTGCTCAGGATGTGTAATCCTGAGCAATGCGGTTCCCGCATATACTTTACAAAGTGTTCTGTGTGTGTAAACTTTTTATTTTTTTAATAAATGTTTCTATAATGTTTCTAGGGGGTGCCCACTCCCCCTAGAGACCTTCCACCCACTCAGGTGGGCATATAATGCTTGAATCAGTGATGTACAGCAGCTGCCCATACATCTTACTGTAAATGACTTCAGAACCTCGGACAGCGCACATACTATAGTATGCGCGCTGCTCTCAGAGGAGCCTGGCTGTTTCATTGATAAAACTGTACAGCAGCTGACAGGAGTCAGCTGCTGTACATAACTGATTCAAGCATTATATGCCCACCTGAGTGGGTGGAAGGTCTCTAGGGGGAGTGGGCACCCCCTAGAGATATTATAGAAACATTTATTAATAAAATAAAAAGTTTACACAAACACAGAACACTTTGCTCTTCCCTGCGGCAGCAGAGATGAGCAAACTATCTGGTAATCGGATTGCTCAGGATTACACATCCTGAGCAATCCGGTTACCGGATTGCGGCTTCAGCAATCCGGCTTCCGGATTGCTGCTTGTCGGAAGACAATTGCGTTCACTGCATCTGGATATGGATGCGGTGAACGCAATCCTATATTTAAGTGTTACCTTAGCCTAAGTATAAAAGGCTAGATTTCATCCTTTATAGGGAGCATTTCCAACACAAGAGGAATGTTGGAAATGATTTGTGAGGGTGCAGGGACAGGTAGTCAGAGGCTTGGGGGTGATTATGAGGGGTCAGGTCCCTTTTAAAGTTGAGTAAATCAATCTGTGAAAGGTTGAATTTGTTTTGAACAGCCCCAAATTTTTAATAAACAACTTTACATTTGAAATAATTGGAAGCATTTAACCGCTATTGAAATTTGGGAAGGCCATTTAATAAAGGGACTTGCATCTGAATAGCAAAATGAAGGGAGCTTGAAAGTTTTTGTATTTTCTACATTTAGCATTCCTTTAAGTACACTATTCCGAGTAGCTGACAAACGGTGGCTGTAAATCCTAGTTCAATAATAATTACTCTAATTCTTGTGTAATGGGACGGCTACCCAGAATGAATTGACTGCAGTACATATTCCAATAAATATTTGCCAATTAAGTAATGCAATATTCTTTAGCAATGCAATTTGTAAGTTATTTTAACCGCAAAAGATTACTTAAATTACATTTGCGGTTATAATATAGGATGTAATGTCCTTATTGATTCGAAGTCGCACAGTAAGACCAGGAGGAAGGTATGACACAACTTTATCCTTGCGAATTTGGGCACTTAAAGGAAAAGGACAGATAATGATGGTAACAATTAAATCCCACTGGGAATGAGTCACTTACTAAGCAGTCTCTATAATAATAATAATAATCTTTATTTATATAGCGCCAACATATTCCACAGCGCTTCACAATTCAGAGGTTCATGTTCAAACAATCATAAGAAACAGTTATCAGAAAATACAATACAATACAAAATAATGACAGCCCTGCTCATAAGAGCTTACAATCTAACAATGGGGTGGGGGTGCCACAAAGTACAGGGGCTTATTTACAATGATAATATAGTCAACTTGAAGAGATGGGGAACAGATAGGAGCAGCATAAGTGGCCACCAACCATTATTTGTGATGCATGTGAGGCTGGTGGAGCGGATAAGCTATGTCTAAGTGGCTTTGACTAGGGATCATGATAGGCTGACCTAAAAAGATGTGTTTTTAGGGATTACCTGAAACTATGTAAGTTGTGGATAGACCTAATTTCTTGGAGTAGAGCATTCCAGAGAGTTGGTGCAGCTCGATAGAAGTCTTGGATCCGGGAGTGGGAGGTTCGGATTAATGCAGAAGTGAGTCTAAAGTCACTTCCAGAGCGAAGAGAACGGGTGGTGTGATAGACAGAGATGAGGGTTGAGAGATAGGGAGGTTCTGCACTGTGAAGAGCTTTGTGTGTGAGAACAAGCAGTTTGAATTGGATCCTATAGTATATAGGCAGCCAGTGCAATGACTGGCATAGAGAAGAAGCATCTGAGTAACGGTTAGCTAGATAGGTGATCCTGGCTGCTGCATTAAGGATGGACTGGAGAGGAGAGAGTCTAGTGGCGGGGGAGACCAATTAAAAGAGAATTACAATAGGCAAGGCGGGAGTGAATCAGGGCCACAGTGAGGGTTTTTGTAGTTTCCAAGGTGAGAAAGGGGCAAATTCTAGAGATGTTCTTCAAGTGCAAGCGGCAAGAGTGGGCGAGAGATTGTATATATGGGGTGAAGGAAACATCAGAGTCAAACCTAACACCCAGACAGCGAGCCTGCTGCCTAGGCGTTATCGTGGTGCCACACACTGAGAGAGAGATATCAGATTTAGAGAGGTTAGTGGAGGGCGGGATCAGAAGAAGTTCAGTTTTGGAAAGGTTATGTTTCAGATAGAGAGCGGACATGATATTGGAAACTGCGGTTAGACAGTCATCGGAGTTCTTTATGAGAGCGGGAGTAACGTCAGGGGAAGAAGTGTATAGTTGTGTGTCATCAGCATAAAGATGGTACTGAAAGCCAAATCTGCTGATGGTCTGTCCAATCGGGGCCGTGTAGAGAGAGAAGATAAGAGGTCCAAGGACTGAACCCTGAGGGACTCCAATAGTGAGAGGAAGAGGGGAGGAAGTGGAGGCAGCGAATGATACACTGAAAGAGCGGTCATAAAGATAGGAAGAGAGTCAGGAGAGAACCCTGTCCTTGATGCCGATGGAGTGCAGCATGTAGAGTAGGAGATGGTGGTCAACAGTGTCAAAGGCTGCAGAGAGATTAAGAAGAATAAGCAGAGAGTGGTCACCATTACGTTTTGCTGTCAGAAGGTCATAGGTCATTTTAGTGAGGGCAGTTTCTGTAGAATGAAGGCGTCGGAAACCAGACTTTAATGGGTCTGGAGGAGAGTGAGTGGAGAGGTAACGGGTGAGGCGGGAGTAGACCAGGTGCTCCAGGAGTTTAGAGATGAAATAGAGATTGGTGACTGGTCTGTATTTATTTGTGCAGGATGGGTGGAGAGAACTTTTCTTTAATATTGGAGTAATGATCGAAAGTTTGAAGTAGGAGGGGAAGATGCCAGAAAAGAGGGAGAGATTGAAGATTTTGGTTAGGTGAGTGGTGATCACCAGAGAGAGAGACTGGAGTAGGTGTGAGGGGATGGGGTCAGCAATGCATGTGGTGGGACAGGAGGAAGAGAGGAGCCTGGAGATTTCTTCTTCTGTGACTCGAATGTGGAGTGTGAGCTGGAGGAAATGTCGGGAGAGGTAGGGGTGATAGCGATTTGAGGTTGGGAGTTGATTTCCTGATGGATGTTTTCTATTTTCTTAGTGAAGTAAGAAGCCAGATCATGAGCACAGAAGTCAGTGATGAGGTCCTGCACTTTGGGACTGAGGAGAGACTGAAAGGTGTCAAAGAGTTTCTTAGTGAGAAGACCAGGGTGGTGAAGTAGGTCTGTTTGGCGAGGTGGAGGTCAGAGTTGTAAGTTCTCAGCATAAATTTATAGTTTTCTGGTGTGCTTGTTTTCCTCCCTAGGTGTTCAGCACTCCTAGAGCATCGCTGGAGGAATTGAGTTTGTGATGTGAGCCAGGGCTGTTTAACTCTGTGTTTGAAGGTTCTGAGGGTGAGGGGCACTACTTGGTTAAGGGTGGTTCTGAGAGAGTCATTGTAGTGATTCACTGGCAGATTCGGACAGGAGAAGGAGGAGATTTGGGACAGTGATGAAATGAGAGAGTGTATGAGGGTTAATGGCCTGTAGGTTTCTGAATGTGTGATAGGTTGGAGTATGCTGAGGGATGACCTGGAAAGTACATTGTAGGGACAGGAGTAAGCCTAACTCCACCACCATGGCTGTTCTCAAGTCTCGGAGAATGGGAGAAATGTAGGCTGCCGTGACAAATAGCAGCAAGGGAAACTGTGTCTCAGTCCTGGATCCAGGTTTCAGTGAGGGTCAGCAGATTAAGGGTAAGTTCACACATACCGGTTTACTGACGTTCAGACCGTCAGTAAACCGCTGAGATTTTCAAAGGAGCCAAGAGTACACATCCCTGCATTCTTCAGCGGCTTTGCAGTGTTGTTCCAGCGGTTTCTCATCGTTTTTTGCAGCGGTGAACAGCGGTTTTTCCGGCGGCTTTTCCAGCGGTTTTGTATTGCTGATTTTGTTCATGTTGAGTTTTGTAAAGAAAGTTGTCATGTCCAAAAAGGAAAAAAAAAAAAAAAAAGGCATTTCCTGTCACATGATCTGCTACCTTTTGGAAGAAAGGTTTACCTCGAAAGCTTACTACGAGCTACCAGCCATGCCGCTGACAAGACTGCGCACTATACGGAGGGCCTCCAAACAACTGTTTTTATTACTAACTTTGCAGCATCTTCTGGAGCATGAAGAGGAGGAAAATGAGGTACGAAATTATTTTCTTGTTACACAGAATACATATGGCAGCCTAATCTTCTTTCTCCTGGTGTCTGACGACAATAATTGTGGCAGCGTAGGCGCAATAGCGTTGCACGTGGCCCTCTATTTGCGCCGCAACTAGACGGGCGTCTCTGTACGCCAGTTCGATGTTTTGGGTGACGATGAATGGACGCTGTGTCTATTGGTGCCCCTGCTGTCCTGGCTGTCCGCCGCCGCTGTGGTGACAGCAGCGGGCGGGTGAGCTATCACTCCCCTCACCCACACATGTAACCTGAGGGGATTTAGCGGATTGGCCCCTGTGTATGTAGACGCAGGGCGGTAAGCCTATTGGGCCAGCTCGCCGAAACCTGGGGAATAGGATCTGGCCCCTCTATTAACATGCACAGGGGCCAATTCGCTACCTCCCCTCAGGTCACATGTGTGGGGGAGGGGAGGGATAGCTCACCCTCCACTCCTGTCACCACATCGTCGGCGGACAGCCATGGCCTGAGACGCGGCTGCGTTGTGCTGTATGATGTGCGTGAATGGCCCTTGCATATCACACGCCCTGCTTGGGTACTGTGACGCTAGCCATGCAGAGCGTGATGAAGCGTCAGCTGGCCAGCCCCATCACCAGCCCTGTCACAAAGCGTGAGAGTGGTGCTTGATGAACGGCTCATCGGGCGCGTGCACCTGGAATGAGGCGTGAATCGTGGCGCCTCGCAGCTTGTGTCAGACGCCAAGACATCGTCCGTGAAAGCTAGTGATTGACGAAGTTGGCCCACTTTTACGCTATATTGCGGTGTGAAAACCTTGCCTCTGAACCCAGCGTAACATTTATTTTTGTTTATTTGCACTTGCCGAGTGTGAGCTGATATATGGTTATTGATAACGATCTTTTCTTTATACCAAATAATGTACAGGTTGAGGAAAGCCCACGAATGTGGGTCCATCCCCTCATCATGGAGAGGGATCATAAGGGACACTTCATGCAATTATACCAGGATTTGAGAAGGTAAGAGAAAAGTATATAAAGATGTGTAAATTAAAAAAAGTACGTCACACCCAAGTATTGTGTCTGAAAACTAACATGGACCTTTTTTTTTCTTTCATTTTGAAAGGTACCCCGAGAAATTTGTGGCATTTTGTCGCCTATCAATTTCTGCATTTGATGAGCTCCTGGCAATGTTGAGGCCAAAACTTACTTACCAAAACACCTGGATGCGTGCATCGATCGAGGCAGAAGAAAGGCTTCTCATCACTTTGAGGTCAGTGTTATCTAACAAATATCCATTTCTTACATATTTCTATAGAGTGAGGTGTCAATCTTTCTGTCTGAAAACCAAGAACGTGGGCACGGTAGCCATAGCCACAGCGTAACCCAAAAAAAACTGGAGGCATAGGCGCAGGCTGTAATAAATGATTGGATGGAAATACTGATCATGTTGACCTTGGTGGGGGTGTCTGGGTGATTGTGTTACCCGGCCTGAAGGGATATCGTTATGTAGCGTCTGTCTGCTCCTTCGATCAAGCCACAGGTTTTATGTAATGAGTGTCATGGAAAGGTGCAAAATTACACAAAGTCACGCTACCCCGTGATCCTGTGCAGCATGAGAGCCTAAACTTTCAACATGTAATGTGGATGCGCTTTTTTTTAAAAACAATTCCTACAATGAACTTGCTGTAGACTTTCACTTTTTTGCGTGATGTGGAGTGGACATTTGTATTCATTATTAATCTTTTTAAACTTTTCTCTTTCCAGATTCCTTGCGACCGGAGAAACCTATTCTTCACTGCATTTGCAGTTCAGGGTGGGGAAAAGCACGATTTCTATTATTATCAAGGTGACGTGCACTGTGATCTGGGAGCACTTGCAGCCCATTGTGATGCCTTCTCCAAACGAGGAGACTTGGTTGCAGGTAGCGGCAGGCTTTCAGTCTGTGGCCAACTTCCCGAACTGCTTAGGTGCCGTTGATGGCAAACATATCCGTGTGAAAAAGCCTCCGCGATCAGGATCACGCTTCTATAATTATAAGAAGTATTTCTCCGTGGTCCTGATGGCGGTGGCTGATGCTCACTACAGATTTGTTGCCATTGATGTGGGTGCCTATGGCAGTACCGGGGATTCTCGTGTGCTGCGAAACTCACAAATTGGTCTCCAAGTGCTTCAAAATCACAACACTTTACCTGCCGATAAACCTTTGCCTGGTTCCACGCATCCAGTCCCCTACGTGATGGTATCGGATGAGGCTTTCCCCCTGATGCCTAACCTGCTGCGCCCATACCCACGTAGGGGACTGGATGACCGGCGTAGGATTTTTAACTATCGGCTAAGCCGGGCACGCAGATTTGTGGAATGCACCTTCGGGATCATGACAAGTCAGTGGAGGGTGTTCCATTCAGCTATACAACTGAATGAGAGCACAATTGATGTTGTTATTAAAGCATGCTGTGTTTTGCATAACTTTATGCGTGCTCATTCAACTGAGCACGTAGACAGTATGCAACTCCCAGTATTCCGTAGCAACATCAATTGGGGTTCTGGTCGGCCAGAAAATTTGGCAGTGGCGGTGAGAGAGACCTTCACTGACTATTTCATGAGCCCAGAAGGTGCCGTGCCCTGGCAATACTCTTCCAGCCATGTTGCTGACCCATCCTGACTCCAACACCGTACCTTCCTTCACAACATTTCTCTGCTTTCCGCCTAACTTTGCAGACCATACGTTCAAAGCCTCCGGTTGTAGAGCTCATGACACATTGAATTTGTACTTTTTGAAGGATGTCAAATGTAACCTTACCGTTGATTTTGCTTAGTTTATGTTTTATGATGTCCAAACAAATGTTTGCTGAAATAAATTGCCAAAAAAACGTGAAAACGAATACCTTAACGAAATATGTTAAAAAAAATCCTATTGTATATGTGTCTTCTTTTTTGGTCAGTCAGGGCCCAAGGGTCAAGAAGTCATCAGTGTAAATGAAATGTCTTGTATATGCAGAAATATTTTTTGATCCAACCGAAAAAACACTTGTGTCCAAAAATTTGAGGCTAATACGGTGTACCGAGAAATAATGTCCACTTGGACGTTGTCTAATACATTGATATGGGAAGGTAGACTCACCGTTTACACCTAAACTGCCAGGCAAACAACATACAGATAGTATTATTATGGGGCAATGTGTGTCAGTGAACAGTCTAATTTGCGATACAATAACATTTTTATTAATGCAAATTTGAATTGTAAAAAAGGGTAATATCACCCAATAAAGGTACATTTTTCAAAATTGTCACACTATAAAACCACAGACATGTGCACGCCCTCCTAACTTTGCACATAATGTTCTATATAAAAAACACGGACATGGCCATGCCATAATAACTTTCACAAAAATGTCAAACATAAACAACTATTACATTCGCAAAAACTATCACTGCAAATTAGTGTACGTTCTTGACCCATAATCAGAGCCAAACAAAGTTTGGCTCGCCATTTCAAGACTTGCAGAGCTATCATCCGATAACTGTGTAACGTAAGATGATCCTCCCTGTCCTGGATTATCAACATTATAAATTTGGTATAAACCATGCATAATGGTTGGGACCTTCGGTATCCTCTCTTGAGATCGGTAGATGTCAAGAAGACCATAGAGAACAGCCATGAAGGATGCCTCACGATCAGGTGCCATCTCCCTTAAGCTTGAAGCAAGCAGTGCTCCTGCATGATCATATCTGTCATCTTGGCCGGCCTGCCTCAACAAGCCAAGAGTCTCCTGAACCAAATGAGGAGTAGTGTTCCGACCGGCATTTGTTCGCGAAACACGTCTGGCGACGGTTGTCGTTGTGGGTGTTGGAGAACGCACGGACAAAGAGGTTGTGCGATTAGAAGTTGCGCCAGAATTGTCACTGCTTGTGGGAGTAATCAAGTCTTGTGTCAGACACTCTGGAGTTGATATTTCTGAGGACGAAAGGCTAACATTCTGACTTGCAGGGGCCTCGTCTTGTGCTGCATTCATGGCTACATCATCTTGTGCGGAAGTAGGAGGAGGAGTCGGATTAGGAGGAGGAATGTTACCACTGTATTTAACCCAAAATAAATGAAAAAAAAAAATTTGTTAAATTGTATTCAGAGTTATACCTAAACAAAAAATTTTTTTTTTTAACAATGTGATGCTGGAAGCATGGCGCATGCATTAACTGGAGTAAATTTCTGTGTTCGGGAACCGTTTCATGCAATTTTCAAATCACTAGTAGAAGGGAACTGCTATCAAAGGGGACACTTCTAAGCTTTTGCATTGCTACGCATAACTATGTTATGATAACATTGTCAAAATACAAACTTACGGGCGTAGACTACGGCCGCTGAGAGTAAACTGTAACTCCCGATAGAATGGGCATTTTTTTTTGGCAGGGGCTGAGCCGCTTTTTTCACTTTTTGACAGGAACTTTTGAAAAGCATCTCGAACGGATTTCCATCTGTTCTTTATGTCTTTTTCTGCAATGAAAAACGACCCACCACAAAAAAGGCGTAAATTTTTAATCATACATCAAAATAATTTGACACAAATTTTTAACATAATTAAATATATTTACCTATGGTACATTGGAGGTCTCGATCAGCCTCTGGAAAAAGAGGGTATAGTTGACGACAGATCGAGTACCAGGACTGTGCCTTCAAGATCCGATCGCTGTAGGATTCAGACCCCTGGTCCCATATTTCAGGACGGGCCTCTATCTGAAAGGAAAAGACAAAGATGCTTACTTTTATTTCTTTCAACTACATTGCTTTAACTTTTATTATGAAAAAATAACTGTTCTGTGACCCATTGTCTCTGTTCCCCAATGTCTCTGTTCCCCAATTGTCTCTGCTCCCCAATGTCTCTGTGCCCCATTCTCTCTGTTCCCCAATGTCTCAGTTCCCCATTATCTCTGTTCCCCAATGTCTCTGTTCCACAATTGTCTCTGTTCCCCAATGTCTCTGTTCCCCATTCTCTCTGTTCCCCAATGTCTCTGTTCCCCAATTGTCTCTGTTCCCCATTCTCTCTGTTCCCCCATTGTCTCTGTGCCCCATTCTCTCTGTTCACCAATGTCTCTGTTCCCCAATGTCTCTGTTCCCCAATTGTCTCTGTTCCCCATTGTCTATGTTCCCCATTCTCTCTGTTCCCCCATTGTCTCTGTGCCCCATTCTCTCTGTTCACCAATGTCTCTGTTCCCCAATGTCTCTGTTCCCCAATTGTCTCTGATCCCCATTGTCTCTGTTCCCCAATGTCTCTGTGCCCCATTCTCTCTGTTCCCCAATGTCTCTGTTCCCCAATTGTCTCTGTTCCCCAATGTCTCAGTTCCCCATTATCTCTGTTCACCAATGTCTCTGTTCCCCAATGTCTCTGTTCCCCAATTGTCTCTGTTCCCCATTGTCTCTGTTCCCCCATTGTCTCTGTGCCCCATTCTCTCTGTTCCCCAATGTCTCTGTTCCCCCATTGTCTCTGTGCCCCATTCTCTCTGTTCCCCAATGTCTCTGTTCCCCAATTGTCTCTGTTCCCCATTCTCTCTGTTCCCCAATGTCTCTGTGCCCCATTCTCTCTGTTCCCCAATGTCTCTGTTCCCCAATTGTCTCTGTTCCCCAATGTCTCTGTTCCACAATTGTCTCTGTTCCCCAATGTCTCTGTTCCCCATTCTCTCTGTTCCCCAATGTCTCTGTTCCCCATTCTCTCTGTTCCCCAATGTCTCTGTTCCCCAATTGTCTCTGTTCCCCATTGTCTCTGTTCCCCATTCTCTCTGTTCCCCCATTGTCTCTGTGCACCATTCTCTCTGTTCACCAATGTCTCTGTTCCCCAATGTCTCTGTTCCCCAATTGTCTCTGATCCCCATTGTCTCTGTTCCCCAATGTCTCTGTGCCCCATTCTCTCTGTTCCCCAATGTCTCTGTTCCCCAATTGTCTCTGTTCCCCAATGTCTCAGTTCCCCATTATCTCTGTTCACCAATGTCTCTGTTCCCCAATGTCTCTGTTCCCCAATTGTCTCTGTTCCCCATTGTCTCTGTTCCCCCATTGTCTCTGTGCCCCATTCTCTCTGTTCCCCAATGTCTCTGTGCCCCATTCTCTCTGTTCCCCAATGTCTCTGTTCCCCAATTGTCTCTGTTCCCCAATGTCTCTGTTCCACAATTGTCTCTGTTCCCCAATGTCTCTGTTCCCCATTCTCTCTGTTCCCCAATGTCTCTGTTCCCCATTCTCTCTGTTCCCCAATGTCTCTGTTCCCCAATTGTCTCTGTTCCCCATTGTCTCTGTTCCCCATTCTCTCTGTTCCCCCATTGTCTCTGTGCACCATTCTCTCTGTTCACCAATGTCTCTGTTCCCCAATGTCTCTGTTCCCCAATTGTCTCTGTTCCCCATTGTCTCTGTTCCCCAATGTCTCTGTGCCCCATTCTCTCTGTTCCCCAATGTCTCAGTTCCCCATTATCTCTGTTCCCCAATGTCTCTGTTCCACAATTGTCTCTGTTCCCCAATGTCTCTGTGCCCCATTCTCTCTGATCCCCAATGTCTCAGTTCCCCATTATCTCTGTTCCCCAATGTCTCTGTTCCACAATTGTCTCTGTTCCCCAATGTCTCTGTTCCCCATTCTCTCTGTTCCCCAATGTCTCTGTTCCCCAATTGTCTCTGTTCCCCATTCTCTCTGTTCCCCAATTGTCTCTGTTCCCCATTCTCTCTGTTCCCCCATTGGCTCTGTTCCCCATTGGCTCTGGGCCCCATTCTCTCTGTAGCCCAATTGTGTCTGTGCCCCATTGTCTCTGTCCTCCAACTTACTACTTACCAACAGCAGGAGACGGGGCACAGAGATATCCATACGGCGGTACCACGACATCTTGCCTGTGTGTCTTGTGTTCCTGCTTCCTGTTTCGGGACCTCCCACTTATCCTGTAGTAGCCGCGGCTGGACGTTTAGCAACGGTTTATAGGCGGCTGTGCACAGCCCCATTGTCACGCTGGGAGTGGGGAAGACACCCAGCGTAGGATAACGACGGGGGGGGGGAATCAGGAGTCCCTAATGCTAAGGGCACAAGAAGGAGACGGTGACCCCTAGACTTCCTAGAGCTGACCCTGTCTGCCCTAACGTCCCTATACAGTCTCCTCAACTGTCGCCGACCACGAACCTCGTCCCTCTCTGATCCTAGATCTATCTTATCTAAGGATCAGATGGAGAGGTTCACTAGACCCCTCCACTATCAACTAAAGACAAACACCAGGGAAGACAGACATTTGGGAAAAGGAAACACTTATCTGACCGCAGAACACAGCAACCTCCACAATCTCAGCTTCTGCTGGAGCAAGGATAAAGTGTGCACAAGGAACTATCACCTGCACCGAGGAAGGGTAATGAACCTCCTTATAAAGGTGGAAGGAGTCTGCTGGGTCCTAGTGACCTACAACATTGGTGGATAAAACCAGACCGAGCGCAAGACCTCCACAGCCGTCTCCCCATAATAGAGAGATCTCATCACACCTTCTCTCCATCAACACAGAAGGTAAATGCCCCTGAAAGAGACGGACCATCCTCCACCATTATGGCTGGTGGGCCAAACGCTGGGATCGTCTGCGCGTGGCCTCCACCCTGTCATCCGTGCCACCCGTGACACCCATTGATTATGCTGCAGCAGTTTTCTGCCACCAAATCGCTCACAAAACGAGCGGAAGAATGAACAAGTTGATTGTTGCTAAGCCGCCGGGGAACCGCTCATCCGGGAGTAAATCCGTTCATACAAAACGATAATGTGTGCACAGCGTTTTCAACATTACATAGGGTTTAATGTTAATCCTCACGCCGCTTACGATTTACATAAATTAACATAAAACGTTGCAGGAAACGACGGCGGATCTCGCTGCTAAACCGATGTTAAACCTGTATGTGTGAACTTACCCAATGAGAGTTAGTGAGAAAGTAATTGTGGATGAAGGGAAGCTTGTTGCATACAGACTGTGGATTCCAGAGGGCACAATTAAAAGAGGAAGATGAAGGTGTGCAAGAAAGGTTTATAAGGTTAGCATGGTTTGGATGTGTGGTGTTGGAGGGGTTGAAGTTGGTGGAGGGTGCACCAGGATTTGGAGAGATGTCACCTGACAAGAGCAGCAGTAAAAAGAGAAAAAGCAAATAGTTTTTGTAATTGTGACATTGTTTAAGATGCAACACCCTGAAATATGGTGATCTGAGATTAATCAGTATAGAGAGTATGGGAGCTCAATAAAGTAGAGAGAAGGAGAGAGGGGCGTATGTGGATGAGGGGTGATGGAGGGGGAATGAGGCGGTAAAGGTGAATGGCAAAGGCATAGCAAAGATAGATATTAAAATAAAAAGCATGGTAAAGAAAAAAATGTTAGAGAGTGGGTTACCTGACTCCTGCCATGACTAACTGCATCCACTTAGCAATGGTACCACTTTGCATAAGGTACGACACGTGCTGCACCCCACACACGTGCACCCCTTAAAATAACTCTAACTTTTTAGGGCACCCTATGGTTTTAGGTGAGGGGGATTGTGGGAAGTCAGATGATCTACTAGGTAATTAACAGCTGCACCTCACAGCAGAGGATAAATAGGAGATGATCAAAGGCCTCCACTCAGATCTAACATTATGCAAAGGCAGCTTCATACATTCTCACCTACCCCATTAGATAAACTTTACAATTCAGGAAGTGAACAGACATATTGGTGAGTATCGAATATAGTGAAACATTATATGTAGCAGAGTTTACACAAGTGCAGAAGAAGTACCATGAGATCTTGCAATGAGAGTACAATTTCAGTTTAGTTCACATAAGCAGCATAAGCAGCAAGCATTGTTCTTATACAGTACCTCTATGTCACTCTTTGTAAAGACAAAAAAAAAATAAAGATATTCTGTGTATCATATACCAATCATACAGTAAAGTATTTTAATCTCAAAAAGCAACAGGCAGAGTTTGATCCCTTACACAGCCTCCGTCAAGCAGGACAAATGTTAAAAGAGTTTTCTGGTTTCAAAAGACAATGTCCCTTGAATTTAGTTTGTCTATAAAAAAACTTTACTTAACTCACCCTCCTCAGGACTCAGCCTCAGTTCCCAATGTCTGTCTTTTTCTGCAGCACTGATGTGATGTTGACAGCACTGCAATCAATAATGCAGCCATAATGCCCACTCAGTCAGAACTACTTGTCACAAAAGTGGAATAGTGGATGGGGGAATGCAAAGCAGGATGGCAATAATGGGCAAGGTAAACTGGGTAGTTAGCCTAACCCTAGACAGGTACCTCTGATGGTGAGGAGGCCTGGGCCATCACCCTTTCCCTACTCCTTAGGGTGCTTTCACATAACGATTTTTGCATTTCCGATGCTGTCCGAAAAAAATCGGACAGCATCGGACCGATTTTCGGATCCCATGCATCCCTATGGGGATCGGACCGAATCGGATGTGCACTAAATGCCATCCGATTTGGTCCGATCCGATTCTGTCCGATTTTATTATCGGTGCTAAAATCGGAGCCTGCTCCGATTTTAACACCGAAAATAAAATCTGACAGATTCGGATCGGACCAAATCGGATGGCATTTAGTGCACATCCGATTAAGTCCGATCCCTATAACATGGGGCCCTATGGAGAAGGGTCCGAGGAAACATCTATGTCTCCTCGGACCCTGTTTTACTGTACTGAGCATGCTCAGTACAGTAAAACTGCTCCTAACTAGGAGCACAAGTGTTAAAAAAAAAAAAAAAAATGTTATTCTCACCTCCCCCCGATCCCCCGCCGTCTTCCGCCATCTTCTTTGAGGCTCCCGGTGGCTTCCGCAGGCTGCCAGTGTCAGCAGAGCGCTTCCTCTGCCTTATAGGACCTGCGGTGATGTCACAGTCATGTGACCGCGGGTTACCATGGTGAACCCGCGGTCACGTGACTGTGACATCACCGCAGGTCCTATAAGGCAGAGGAAGCGCTCTGCTGACACCGGCAGCCTGCGGAAGCCACCGGGAGCCTCAAAGAAGATGGCGGAAGACGGCGGGGGCTCGGGAGGAGGTGAGAATAACATTTTTTTTTTTTCTTTTTTTCAGCCCGGAGGCGCCGATTTTATGCCGGAATCGGGTGCCTATTTGGCACCCGATTCCAGGCATTAGAAGGGAGCCGATGCTGTCCGATTTATATCGGACAGCATCGGCTCCCTCAAAATCGGTATGTGAAAGTAGCCTTAATCAGCTCTATGCTAACTTCCCCTCACGTCCACCTACTGACTGGGATATACAGAAGCTCCCATAAATAAGAAGAAAACACCAAGGAAGCTTCAGCACTAAGTACACACACGTCTTTTTCAGCTCGCGGTCTTGAAGAGACTGAAACTCTATCAGTGACACATAGTGAAAGGAAGTAGAAATATTTAAAGGCTGGGGAAGTGGACCACTATGTCAGCTGACACACCTCATGGCAGCAGCATTTCACCTGTGCCTAGAGAGTCGCCTCACCTTAAGACTGCAACACAGCAGCATCTACAAATGTGCCAAAGGAAATTAACTTCCTTTAAAACTACAGAAAACTTTACACATAGACTGCAGCAGTCAGCACTAGAGATGAGCCACCCTAGTGTTCGAATTCTATTTTATTCGTTGAATTGGGGGTGTGTTTGTCGAATGTTCGTCGAATGTTTGTCGAACACCGTCGAATACGATTGAAAACAATGGCAGGCAAACACAAACACGTACAAACACATAGAAAACACCTTCTAAGGTGTTCAAAAGGTGACAAACTACTCAGAAGACGCAACAAACACATGGAAAAGTGACAAGTACATATAGTCATGTGAAAAGAAAAGAGGTGGAGGAGTAAAAGGAGGAGGAGACACAGATATAGGCATGTCATGCCCTTCTAAAATCATGTAAAACACAGCAAGGGGACTCCAACAAGAGTCTCCATTTTTTCCAAAAATTTGGGCACAGACACCACTTAAGTGGCATCAATTGCCCCAGAGTTGCAAGTTTAAAATAGTTGGTGAGGTGACTTTCATGCAGCACATTCAAAAATCCACAAACTTTTAGTCTCCCCATGTTATTTATAAGAGTTGTCACCAAAATCTAAGTAGACGCCAAAAAATCAATAGTTTGAGTACTTCATGCATGAACCGTCACATGGATATGAAGCAAAAGTCGCAGTGGGAAGCTCACTGTGCTACAATGTGGCCTAGAGTGCCGGGCCAACCACTGTCTGCCCCATCAAGTGCATTCGTGGATCACACATGCTTTTGGATGCAGACCTTCCACCTCTTTACCTGCAACAACCAGTGTAATTGGCAGCTCATCAGTTCTTTTGGAAGTGAAAACACCTGCTGGTGTTGAGCGCTGTCAGACATCGAGAGCACCACCTTTGGATTAAGGCAACATAATATCTCCGCCTGCACCTTCCTCACAGACCAGCAGTTTTCCGGGGGCACGCTACTCAACCCCGTCTCAGCACTGCAGCCAGATGTTGGCAAATAAAAGACCATTTCCTCCTAGCCATGATGAAGCTAAGAGGTTGAATTTCACCATCTGCAAGCTGTTGGCTACAGAAATGCTGCCTTTCCGCCTGGTGGACACAGAGGATTTTCGAGACCTTATCTCCGTTGCAGTGCCCCACTACCAGATGCCCAGTCGTCACTATTTCTCAAAGAAAGCTGTGCCTGCTCTACACCATCATGTCACACACAACATCACCGCTTCCTTGAGAAACTCTGTGTTTGACAGGATGCATTTCACCACTGACACTTGGATGAATAACCATGGACAGGGGCGTTACATGTTGGTGTCTGGGCAATGGGTAACTATGGTGAGAGCAGGAGAAGAGGCTGTTGTCCAAGTCTTGCCGTCCCCACGAGTTTTGTGTCAATCCTCTGTATGTAGAAGTTCCTCCACTGTTTCTGCCTCCTAAACCTCGTCTCGGTCCTCCACTTGCACCTAAAGCCTGTCTGATAATGCCACCTGCATTCTAACTGCACAGAAGGAATCCTGCACACCTCCTTACTATGCTGGCAACAGGGCTCAACGACATGAGGCGGTGTTTACATTGTCTTGGAAATGTGAGTCACACAGCTGAGGAGTTGTGATGAGCTGTGGAGACTGAGTTTCATCAATGGTTGCCTCCACTGAACCTGCAGCCAGGGATGACCGTGTGCGACAATGCTGCAATGCTGGGTGAGGCCCTTCGCCGGGGCAATGTGACACATGCGCCTTGAATGGCTCACGTCTTGAACCTGGTTGTCCAGCAATTTTTAGCCCACTATCCTGGCCTAGATGGGCTTCTGCAGAGGGCACTGTAGCTGTGTGCTCATTTCCGCCATTCGCATCCTGCAGCGACTTGCATCTCTACAGAAATCGTTCGGCCTGCCAGTTCACCGGCTGAAATGCGATGTGCCGACATGAGGGAATTCAACTCTACACATGTTGCAGCAACTATGGCAGCACTAATGAGCACTGGTGCAATACGTTATGATGTATAACCTGGGCCAACGAGATCCAGAGGTGGGGCAAATCACGCTGCTGGAGTGGTCTCAGATCAAGGACCTATGCACCCTTCTGAACAGTTTTGAAATGGTGACGATGATGTTTAGTGCTGACGATGCCATTATCAGCATGACTATTCTGGTCATTTACATGCTTCAGCACACTTTAAACGGTATTCGGAGTCAGGTGGTGGGACATGAGGAGGGGGACGAAATACAGGAGAAGTCGTATGCGCAAGAGATAACAAGATCTCCAAAGTCCAGACGGTCGGCAGCACCAAGGCGGCTGGAATGGGAGGGTGGGGGAAAGGGATTAATGAGGGCACATGGTAGCAGCCAAACTGTTGAGGAATATGTAGTAGCCGAGTAACAAATGGAGAAAGAACTGGTGATGGGCATGGAAGACTCATCAAATAAGGGAGACCTTGATCATATTTCTGTTGTGCGAGGTTGGGTGGAGAGGACAGAGGAAGGAAGCATGATTCTTACCTCGCTGCCGCCAACACAACAACTTGGGCCTCCTGGATGAGCAAGACACATGAATGCCTTCTTGCTGCACTACCTGCAACATGACCCTCGGATTGTCAGAAATCGAAGTAATGCTGACTACTGGATTGCCACACTCTTAGATTCCCGGTACAAGAGTAAATTTGTCAAAATAATTCCTGCCATAGAGAGGGATTCACGCATGCAGAAGCTGTTACAGAATCTTAGGTCTGCTTTTCCACAAAACACCAGTGGTGCACACAGTGAATCTCACTGTTCTAACTTACCAACCATGGGACTGTTGAGTCATCACTCAAACTGTAACAGTAACACCGTATCTGGTGGTAACAGCAATTTTGTGGAATCGTTTCACCAATTTTTTAGACCATCCTTTTGCAAGGCCAGAGGAGACAAGAAGTCTGACACATAGCCAACGCCTAGAGAGGATGGTACAGGAGTATCTCCAAGTGAACATCGATTCCATGACTGTGGAACTAGACCCTTGCTCATTTTGGGCTTCCAATGTGGAAAAATGGCCTGAGCTCGCCACTCATGCAATCTAACCTCGTCATCACTAGCATCCTCCTCCACCTCCTCTGCTACCCCTCATCAACTGGCTGACTGTGGGTTGACAGTAAGTGGGATCTCCAACCTCATCATCATCCTGTGTGTTCTCACACCCGTCATCCTCAGAGACAACCTCTTCCTGACCTGACTGAAAAGTCAAAATGTTGTTCCAATCAGGTATCTCAGTCTCATCAGCATCTTCCTCATTGTCTCCATCAACAGGACTTACATTTTGGGAATGGGAGTCTACATTATGCTTGCTCAAAACCTTCTTCACCGGGCCTGGATCCGACTCACAAAGCTTCTGGGCATCAGTGCAGATCATTTCCTTGTCTGGACTCACAGAAGCTTTGGAGCAGACCTGTGATTCCTAGGCTATAGTATGAGTGAACAGCTTTGCATACTCAACCATCTATCTTACCCTATATTCAGATGGGTGGCTGGAGAGTGGAGGGGGAGTGGAGCACCTCGCGTGTTTCTGGATCTGGCCGCTGCGTTCAGCGGTTCTCGTCAGAGCATGGGGCGGGGACTATATTCGCGCCTTTCAGCCTCGCAGCCGTGACGCTCTTCCCGTTCTGTGGCGCAGTAATGGCTGCCCAAATTTACAGTTCACAAAACAGTCAATAAAGTTCAGTTTAAGCACACAGTACCTGGTTTTACTGGGCACGGGATCCTGTTCATGACGCCAGAACTGAATCGGTGGACAGGGTAGGGGGTACTCGGATACCGGGAGAGGTGGTTACTTCAGTGGGGATCACGGTTGGTCGGTTCCAGGTTCTGTGCCCTGGACCAGTGGCAGGGCAGGGGTGATGATGATGGGGAATTTGTAACGTGACGCCAACTGTGGTACCTGGTAATAGGGTTACCAGCACTGTGGCTGGCCGCTGAGGTGATGGGTATGCAGTTTTGTTAGTACAGCTCCCCACAGGTGGAGCTTTACCTCAGGGCAGCAGGGTGAATGAGGGGAGTCGTAGTCCTCACCTCTGTGATGCTGTGGAGGCCCTTCGGGCGGCGGATGTGGATGAGGGGAGTCGTAGTCCTCACCTCTGTGATGCTGTGGAGCCCCTTTGGGCGGCGGATGAAAGGAGAACAAACACCAATTCAGCTCAAACGGTTCTTTACGTGCACCAGGTGGAAAAGGTACACAGTACATTCTGGTTTAACGGGGATTGTAGCCACAGATTTTGGAGACTTTTCCAGAGTCTGTCAGAGGTGTCTTTCTAATGGCACTCTTGGTCCTTTTCCCTTCTGTGCCCTAATGGCTTTCTGTTCTCCCACTCGTGAGTCTAGTCTCTAGTCCTCAGGGTCTGTTACCTAAAGTCTCTGTGCTTCTAAGGCGTCGTGAACTCAGCTGCGGGACTGATGTTGGACTGCTTGATGGGTTCTGTGGCTCCCTTAGGTCGGGCCCACAGCCTGCCGGTCAGCAGTTAGGGATATACCGTATCTAACCGCCTCAGTTCCGGTGTACCAGTGCTGACCTGGGTTTCCAGCTGGCTCTGATCATACCTGAAGTGGCCCCCTTCTACATCTGGGTCATCGCTTTCGTAAGAGGTGCCCTCCTGTCACGGCCGCAGGGTCCCCTGCATCCATCCTCCTTGCTGTCTTACACCGTCTGCCTGACACTAACTGTCACTCCCTGGCTCATCTAGGCTCCACCCCCTGGGAGGGACATGTGACATACACAGCTAATGACACATGTCCCTGCTTCTGTGCAAAAAATGCACTTTGCTGTGTGTGTGTGATTAGCTGACAGCCTGCACCGCCCCACTGTATATGCGGTTAGGAGAAAATAAATGGAGATCGGCATTATTTCTGCAGAATTGATCTAAACCCCATCCCCTCTTCCCGCCACACACTATACACTGCAACTGGATATTAACATTCATTAACAGTATTAGGGTTAGGGTTAGGATGAGCGAAGCCTTATCTTATATATAAAACCCGAAGGCCACTTCCGGTCTATCCGCTCAACTTCCGTGATGGCCTGCGCCCTGTGACAAAGACCGGAATCGGAAGTAGCAGACCCACGAGCGGTCACCGCGATCCGCTGTCAAAATGGCACAGCGCCTCGCAGTGGCCGCTAAAGCGCCACCACTCTGCCTTTATCCGGCCACCAGCCCTCTGAGCCCTGCACACAGCCCCGTGTGCGCCCACCCACATCCGGCCCACAGCCCCCGCTGCCCCATCACCCCCCTGCCTCTCACCATAGCCATCCTCCACTGCCTTCCCCCCGCTGCCCCATCAGCCCCCTGCCTGTCACCATAGCCGCCCTCCACTGTCCGGTCACCCCCAGCCTATCACCACTGCCCCTCCGCTCCCCGATCGCCCCCCTCCACTCTCCGGTCACCCCCCGCCTCTCAGCACAGACCCCCTCCACTGTCCGGTCACCCCCCCCCCCCTTACCACAGCTCCCTCCAGCCACCCGCCATCTCTCTTCATCCTGCTTGAGGACCTTTGATGACGTCACGATGATGGGTGGAGTCACAGATCACATGACCGTGACGTCATCAAAGGTCCTGTCCCGATCTAACCTCCTCTGCCTATTCATCCCCCTGCGCTGCACACTGACCCACGATCTGCTCCCTCACCCCCCGCTCTGCCCACTGACCCCCACTCTGCCCCTGACCCCCACTCTGACCCTGACCCTGCTCTGCCCACTCACCCCCACACTGACCCTGCTCTGCCCACCCACCCCCACTCTGACCACTGACCCCCACTCTGACCCTGACCCTGCTCTGCCCACCCACCCCCACTCTGACCACTGACCCCTGCTCTGCCCACCCACCCCCACTCTGACCACTGACCCACACTCTGACCCTGCTCTGCCCACCCACCCCCACTCTGACCACTGACCCCCACTCTGACCCTGCTCTGCCCACCCACCCCCACTCTGACCCCTGACCCACACCCTGACCCTGCTCTGCCCACCCACCCCCACTCTGACCCACACTCTGACCCTGCTCTGCCCACCCACCCCCACTCTGACCACTGACCCACACTCTGACCCTGACCCTGCTCTGCCCACCCACCCCCACTCTGACCACTGACCCCTGCTCTGCCCACCCACCCCCACTCTGACCACTGACCCACACTCTGACCCTGCTCTGCCCACCCACCCCCACTCTGACCACTGACCCCCACTCTGACCCTGCTCTGCCCACCCACCCCCACTCTGACCACTGACCCACACCCTGACCCTGCTCTGCCCACCCACCCCCACTCTGACCACTGACCCACACTCTGACCCTGACCCTGCTCTGCCCACCCACCCCCACTCTGACCACTGACCCCTGCTCTGTCCACCCACCCCCACTCTGACCACTGACCCCTGCTCTGCCCACCCACCCCCACTCTGACCACTGACCCACACTCTGACCCTGCTCTGCCCACCCACCCCCACTCTGACCACTGACCCCCACTCTGACCCTGCTCTGCCCACCCACCCCCACTCTGACCACTGACCCACACTCTGACCCTGACCCTGCTCTGCCCACCCACCCCCACTCTGACCACTGACCCACACTCTGACCCTGCTCTGCCCACCCACCCCCACTCTGACCACTGACCCCTGCTCTGCCCACCCACCCCCACTCTGACCACTGACCACTGCTCTGCCCACCCACCCCCACTCTGACCACTGACCCACACTCTGACCCTGCTCTGCCCACCCACCCCCACTCTGACCACTGACCCCCACTCTGACCCTGCTCTGCCCACTCACCCCCACTCTGACCACTGACCCCCACTCTGCCCACTCACCCCCAAACTCTGCCCACTCACCCCCTCTCTGCCCACTCACCCCCTCTCTGCCCACTCACCCCCACTCTGACCCTGACCCTGCTCTGCCCACTCACCCCCACACTGACCCCTGCTCTGCCCACCCACCCCCACTCTGACCACTGACCCCCACTCTGACCCTGACCCTGCTCTGCCCACCCACCCCCACTCTGACCACTGACCCCTGCTCTGCCCACCCACCCCCACTCTGACCACTGACCCACACTCTGACCCTGCTCTGCCCACCCACCCCCACTCTGACCACTGACCCCCACTCTGACCCTGCTCTGCCCACCCACCCCCACTCTGACCCCTGACCCACACCCTGACCCTGCTCTGCCCACCCACCCCCACTCTGACCACTGACCCACACTCTGACCCTGCTCTGCCCACCCACCCCCACTCTGACCACTGACCCACACTCTGACCCTGACCCTGCTCTGCCCACCCACCCCCACTCTGACCACTGACCCCTGCTCTGCCCACCCACCCCCACTCTGACCACTGACCCACACTCTGACCCTGCTCTGCCCATCCACCCCCACTCTGACCACTGACCCCCACTCTGACCCTGCTCTGCCCACCCACCCCCACTCTGACCACTGACCCACACCCTGACCCTGCTCTGCCCACCCACCCCCACTCTGACCACTGACCCACACTCTGACCCTGACCCTGCTCTGCCCACCCACCCCCACTCTGACCACTGACCCCTGCTCTGTCCACCCACCCCCACTCTGACCACTGACCCCTGCTCTGCCCACCCACCCCCACTCTGACCACTGACCCACACTCTGACCCTGCTCTGCCCACCCACCCCCACTCTGACCACTGACCCCCACTCTGACCCTGCTCTGCCCACCCACCCCCACTCTGACCACTGACCCACACTCTGACCCTGACCCTGCTCTGCCCACCCACCCCCACTCTGACCACTGACCCACACTCTGACCCTGCTCTGCCCACCCACCCCCACTTTGACCACTGACCCCTGCTCTGCCCACCCACCCCCACTCTGACCACTGACCACTGCTCTGCCCACCCACCCCCACTCTGACCACTGACCCACACTCTGACCCTGCTCTGCCCACCCCCCCACTCTGACCACTGACCCCCACTCTGACCCTGCTCTGCCCACTCACCCCCACTCTGACCACTGACCCTGCTCTGCCCACTCACCCCCAAACTCTGCCCACTCACCCCCTCTCTGCCCACTCACCCCCTCTCTGCCCACTCACCCCCACTATGCCCACTGACCATGCTCTGCCCACTCACCCTGCTCGGCCCATTGACCCCTCACACTGGCCACTCATCCTGCTCTGCCCACTCACCCCTCACTGCCCACTGACCCCTCACACTGACCCTGCTCTGCCCACTGACTATCCTCTCCCCACTGACCCCTCACTGACCCTGCTCTGCCCACTCGCCCTGCTCAGCCCACTGACCCCTCACACTGCCCACTCACCCTCCTCTGGACACTGAACATGCTCTGCCCACTGACCCCTCAATGCCCACTCACCCTGCTCTGCCCACTGACCCTGCTCTGCTCACTGACCACTCACACTGCCCACTCACCCTGCTCTGCCCACTGACCCCTCACACGCCCCACTGACCCTGCTCTGCTCACTGACCACTCACACTGCCCACTCACCCTGCTCTGCCCACTGACTATCCTCTCCCCACTGACCCCTCACTGACCCTGCTCTGCCCACTCGCCCTGCTCAGCCCACTGACCCCTCACACTGCCCACTCACCCTCCTCTGGACACTGAACATGCTCTGCCCACTGACCCCTCAATGCCCACTCACCCTGCTCTGCCCACTGACCCTGCTCTGCTCACTGACCACTCACACTGCCCACTCACCCTGCTCTGCCCACTGACCCCTCACACGCCCCACTGACCCTGCTCTGCTCACTGACCACTCACACTGCCCACTCACCCTGCTCTGCCCACTGACCCCTCACATGCCCCACTGACCCTGCTCTGCCCTCTCACCCCTCACACTGACCCTGCTCTGCCCACTGACCCCTCACACTGCCCACTGACCCCTCACACTGCCCACTCACGCCTCACACTGCCCACTGAACATGCTATGCCCACTTACCCCTCACACTGCCCACTGACCATGCTTTGCCCACTCACCCTCACACACTGCCTACTGACCCTGCTCTGCTCATTTACTCCCGCTCTGCCCACTCACCCCCGCTCTGCCCACTCGCCCCTGCTTTTACTACTCACCCTGCCCTGCCCACTGACCACCCTCTGTTCACTCACCCCCCGCTCTGCCCTTTCACCATGCCCACTGACCCCTGCTCTGCCAACTGACCGTGCCCACTCACCCATGCTCTACCCACTGACACTTCTCTGCCCACTCACTGTGCCCACTGACCCCTGCTCTGCCCACTGACTGTGCCCAATAACCATTGCTATGCCCACTAAACCCTGCTCTGCCCACTCACCCCCGCTCTGCCCACTGACCCCTGCTCTGCCCACCCACCCCCACTCCGGGGCCACAGAGACTGGAGGCCCAGAGGGACGGCTGCCGCGCGGAGCGGAGGGGGTCAGGAGGAGCGCCTCCATCCTGCCCCCCACATCCATCCTGCCCCCCACATCCATCCTGCCCCCCCATCCATCCTGCCACCCCCTATCCATCCTGCCACCCCCTATCCATCCTGCCACCCCCAACACCATCCTGACACCCCCAACACCATCCTGACACCCCCAACACCATCCCGCACCCCCGACTCCATCCCGCACCCCCGACTCCATCCCGCACCCCCATCACCATTCTCACCCCCCGCCAACATCCTGCCCCGCCGCCTACATCCTCCCCCCTCCCCCACCACCATCCTGCCCTGCCGTCTCCATCCTGCCCTGCCGTCTCCATCCTGTCCCCCCTTCCCGCTACATCCTGACCCGCTCGCTCCATCCTGCCCCACTCGCTCCATTCTGCCCCCCCAACACAATCCTGCCCCCCCTCCCCTCCTCAGCTGATCGCTTGCCCAGGCAACTACAGGTCCTAAAGGCCTGTAGGACCTACAAGGCGGAGGTGGAGCGAGCCGCCGGACAGGTGAGTATCCTCACTGAGGATTTTTTTATTTTTACTGTGGACGACCGGGGGCCAGGAGGAGTGGGGGACCGCGGTCACCGCAGTATTGCCATATACCATAGTGCTGCTATACATGTGCTATAATGTACTGCCATATACCATAGTGCTGCTATACATGTACTGTAATGTACCGCCATATACTATAGTGCTGCTATACATTTACTATCATCTACCGCCATATACTATAGTGCTGCTATACATGTACTGTAATGTACCGCCATATACTATAGTGCTGCTATACATTTACTATCATCTACCGCCATATACTATAGTGCTGCTATACATGTACTGTAATGTACCACCATATACCATCGTACTGCTATATATATATATATCTTATATATAAAACCCGAAGGCCACTTCCCGCCAATCCGCTCAACTTCCGTGATGGCCTGCGCCCTGTGTCAAAGACCGGAACCGGAAGTACCAGACTCACGAGCGCTCACCGTGAGCCGCTGTCAAAATGGCACAGCGCCTCGCGGTGGCCGCTAAAGCGCCACCACTCCCCCTTATCCCGCCACCGTCCCTGCACAGAGCCCCGTCTGCGCCCACCCACATCCGGCCCACAGCCCTGCAGCTCACCGCCCACTCTCCATCAGGGACCGCCATCCCGCCACTGGCTCCGCACACAGCCTGGTGTGCGCCCACCAACATGCGGGAACCGGCCCGGACCGGCCCACACTCCGGTGTGCGGCCTCCGCCGGCACCGCTCCCAGTCCTGCCGCTCTCTCCACACACCCAGTGACTCTCCTCCATCACGGAGCTAGCCCCGCCCGCACTCCGGTGTGCGGCCTCCGCCGGCACCGCTCCCAGTCCTGCCGCTCTCTCCACACACCCGGTGACTCTCCTCCATCACCGAGCTAGCCCCGCCCGCACTCCGGGGCCGGCCTCCGGAACCGCCGACAGCCCAGTGAGTGTTCAGCCCTCCAGCCTCCGCTCTCCTCTGCCCCCCCAGCCTCCGCTCTCCTCTGCCCCCCCAGCCTCCGCTCTCCTCTGCCCCCCCAGCCTCCGCCCCCTCCCTCCTCTGACCCCTCCCTCCTCTGACCCCTCCCTCCTCTAACCCCTCCAGTTTCTGCCTCCTCCGTCCTCTGCCTCCTCCCTCCTCTGCCCCCTTCAGCCTGTGCTGCACTCACTGCTGACCACTGAGCCACCGCACTTTCTGCTGACCACTGAGCCACCGCACTTTCTGCTGACCACTGAGCCACCGCACTCTCTGCTGACCACTCAGCCACCGCACTCTCTGCTGACCACTGAGCCACCCCACTCACTGCTGACCACTGAGCCAGCCCACTCACTGCTGAGCACTGAGCCAGCCCACTCACTGCTGAGCACTGAGCCAGCCCACTCACTGCTGACCACTGAGCCACCCCACTCACTGCTGACCACTGAGCCACCCCACTCACTGCTGACCACTGAGCCACCGCACTCACTGCTGACCACTGAGCCACCGCACTCACTGCTAACCACTGAGTCACCCCACTCACTGCTGACCACTGAGCCACCGCACTCACTGCTAACCACTGAGCCACCCCACTCACTGCTGACCACTGAGCCACCGCACTCACTGCTAACCACTGAGCCACCGCACTCACTGCTGACCACTGAGCCACCGTATACTCTGCTAACCACTGAGCCGCCTGTATACACAATTAATTTCACAGCACTCCCCTATTACTAAATAAACTCTATATAGATTCTAGACTACCCGATTCTTTAGAATCGGGCCACCATCTAGTCGAACATAACCTCGAACTGCCAGATTTGAAGCAAATTGTTTTCATTCGTCGAATTACTTGAACACCACCCAAAACAGCTCAAATTTGAGATTGGCGAATATTTCGAATCGAATATCTCATCTCTAGTCAGCACATGACACTACTAAGCTCCGTAATTGGCTGCATCACTATCAAAGAGCACTCCTAGCAAAGTTTTTATCCTTAATATTTTGTAGTCATAATATTATATAGCACTGTGTACTTACAAAGGCTCATTTTGCCTTTCTACCCTGTTAATTCTTCACCTTTCCCTTATGTCTATGACATCACCTGATTAATAACCAAATAGTTTTTAAGCTCTGTGTAAAAGCAATGTGTCTTTTTCCTGCTGATTGCCCAATGTGTATTAGGTATCCCAACCCATGCTACATTGGCTGTTCCAGTAATTTAACATTAGGTAAAAAGAAAAAAAGGAGTGAGCAATCGGCTTTGCCAGTTACTGGGGCAAGGCAAAATCTGCTTTCAGCTTGTGACCTACAAAAGTCCAGTGCCATATTGGTTCATCAGGCGTGCAATGACATCACTGTATTGTGCCACCTATGTCAACCTGGAGACTGCAATGAGAAGGAGTGCATCACTGTCCAGCATTTAAGTGGGTTGAGGTAAAAATTAGTATATTTTGTATTTTTTGCCAATAGAAGAGGCAATATTACTATAGGGAGATATTATTATTATTATTATCATCATAAAGAGGCATATATCACATTGAAGCATTATTCTTATTAGAAGGCACTAGAAGTGCCACTTTTATAAACAGTCACAGATGATCATTATTGTAATTATTATAGGAAGGCACAAGAGTAGCTACCATTGTATGGAGACACACTCACACATAGACTTGTATGGGTGCGTGAGCCATATCTAAGCCACTCACAGCATGCAGCAAATGCTGAATCGGCATTAGAAAAAAAAATTGCAGGTTTGATGTGCCTCAAAGTATAAGTTTGGTCAGAGTGCTATCCAATAAAACATCAGGTAACACGTAGGTGTGTTATACGCTAGTGTAAGCACCGCCTAATGGTGACTACTGCACTAACTCTAGGCAGGTCAGATACTCTCTGGTAGTTATGTAACAGGAGAAGTGTCCAACAGCATCAAGACTCGGTCAGCACTGCCTATTGCTGGGGTAAAGGTGAGAGCCATCAAATACCTGAAACATTAGAATACTCTAACCTTTAACAGGGCACCTGTGCTTGACTGGTAAGGGCTAGCTATTTTACATAGGTTTAATAGCTAATTTTTGATCCTAGTAGCATCAAGTCTCAGACAGATCTACCTAGTGCAAGGGATAATCAGCACAAAACACTGCTTATCCAAACATTAGTCAGCATTGAGTCCTGACTCTTGACTGCTAGACCTACCTGCTACTTAATCCTATATGCAATGTCTCTGAATATGACAGCCTAGTCAAGACGCCAGTCAGGGAGAGAATTATTACTGTAGAGGATACCATATACCGTAACAATATTTTTCACAACTTAGCAAACATAGATCTGCATCTACTAAACACTCACTACCTTGGCCCATAGGTTCGAATCCATGGTCACCAAGAGCCACCCTTCTGTGTCTTCACCTTTTTTTGCCGTGTCTTCAATCCTGCGATGCCATCACATGGCTGTAACTTTTGATAGGCTGGAATTCAAAGGTTACACCACAAGCACTCAATATAAGTCTATTACAGCCAGAATGAGGATCTCGTAGGCTTGCATTAGGTTGTAACCTCCTGTTCATTTCATGAAACACTGTACCAGCCGGCAGGTCACAAATCAGAGAAGACTGATGGGATCAACACTGATAACAGATGAAGATGTCAGAGGGTGAGAATAACATGCATATGAATAAGCTAATAGCCATTGGAAACAGTGAAAAGCAGGACATTACGTACAGCTAATAAAGGTATGTGGAAGAGGAAAACAGTAAATGCTGTATTAGAAAAAAGAAATGAGAGACTTAGCTGCAACATTGGCGCCACTGCGAAGAACTCAGTAACTATGTCAAAGTGCTCTTATAATACCGGGTCCTATACTAACACTCTATGCTATGTACCATTGCTTACATACCCATATAAGCAATAGTACACAGCATAGAGTGTTAGTATAGTACCCGGTATTATGAGAGCACTTTGACGTAGTTACCGGGCTCTTCGCAGTGGCACCAGTGTTGAAGCTAAGTCTCTCTTTTCTTTTTTCTAAGGCTGGGGTCACAGTACCATTTTTCACATGCATTTTTGGAGACCTGCGTTTTCAAAAACGCATGTAAAAAATGCACCCATAGGCCCCCATGTTAAAAAACGCATGCCCTAATAGCCAAAAAGCATGTGTGACTGTCCCATGCGTTTTTGGAGCATATCCAAAAACGCATGCGTTTTTGTAGAAAACGCATGCGTTTTTGTAGAAAACGCATGCGTTTTTATAACATGGTTTCCTATGGAAAACGCATGCAAAAACGCATGTACAGTTAGCACCTTTTAGTGCCATTCAAAAACGCATGCGTTTCCCATAGGAGCCCATGTTAAAAAAACGCATGCGTTTTTCCGGAAACGCATGCGTTTTTTTAACATGGGCTCCTATGGGAAACGCATGCGTTTTTGAATGGCACTAAAAGGTGCTAACTGTACATGCGTTTTTGCATGCGTTTTCCATAGGAACCCATGTTATAAAAACGCATGCGTTTTCTACAAAAACGCATGCGTTTTTCAAAATGCTCAAAAAAATACTACAAGCACTATTTTTATGTGCAGATTCAAAAACGCAGCCAAAAACGCAGGGAGCCATCAGAGACCTTAAAAAACTCATGCTGACATGAAAAACGCATGTAAAAAAGCATGCGTTTTTAAAAGGCACTAAAAAAATGCATGTCAACTGTGACCCCAGCCTAAGACTGTTCTGGAACGTGTAATTCCACAGACGTTGGTATGGTCAGTAGAAGTAGACGTCACAGAAGACCCTAAACTTGTTGGTTGGCTGCCATCGTGGCAGACATGGGAATAAACATCAGAGAACTGTGACAAAAGGAGAAGCTTGGAGGAAAATGATCACAAGGTATCCAATAGACGGACATGACTGAATGGATGAAATTGGAAATAGGAATATTCCCAGTGAATAGGAATAACACTGGTTGGGCCTAACTGCTCCTTATTTGCTAATGTTTGATAATGAGAGTTCTGCATAAGTTGACAATAGATCAGTAGGGGAGCATGGCCTGTCTGTGTGAGCAACTCATTTTCTCCTTGCACAGCTTTTGCTGTATCATGCTTCTAAGGCCCTCTACACATCCCGGTTTTTGTGAATCCATGTCTATCCAGTGTAAAGTTGATAGCCACAGATCCAATTTGGCCTCCATGTATCCTCATGGGCACGGATGTGCATGGATTGGTCCTTATAGGCATCCGATTGTGTCAGTTTTGTGATGGATCCGTTTGTCTCAGTATTTTTTCCCGTCCCCAAAATCGGAGCCTGCTGCGATTTTGGCCTGCCTTGAAAACAATCAGACAGAAATGGATCCGCTGCTGTCCGTTTCAAATAACATGGAGATCTATGGTGACGGTTCAAAACAGATACAAGAAAAAATTGGATCCGATTTGCTGTACTGCGCATGCTCAGAAGCAAGGTACAGCCACATCTCTGCTAACTGATGACGGATCCGTGGAAAACATGGATCGGTGGGCATCAGTGGCATCTTTTGGCACTTGAAATTCAAGGATTTTTTTTTTTTTCTTTGTCATGAATATTTTTATTGAAAGCATAGTTTTGTACATAACAAGAAGACAACAATTACCGGGTAAAGGAAAAACATCGTCATCCGACATCTCGTGGTGTAAAATGAGGGGGGGGAGGGAAGTGGAGGGGGAGGCGAGTGGGATGGGGACGGGAAGATGGGGAGGGTGGGAGGGGGAGAAGAGGCTGGAGAGGGGCAAAGAAGAGAAGAAAGTGAAATTGAAGGTATAGTAAAAAGGAGAAAGAAAGATGAGCACGTGGAGAGCCAGAAAAGGGGGAGGGGAGTGAACCCCCACCACCATCTGCTGCTTGAAGATACCCACTCAGGTCATTGGGGAAGGAGTAAGGCCAGTGGGTGAGATGCCCAGTACCTCCATACCTCCCGAACGTAGCGTCCGGGAGTTGAGTCCATAGCAAGGTAGTATTCATATGTCAAGATCAAATTAAGCTTAGCCGTGAGGTCGCTCATTGCTGGAGGGGAAGCTGCCTTCCAAGCCGCTGCTATGCAAAGCCGAGCTGCAATAAGAACATAGGTTACAAGGTGTCGAGTCAATGGCGGGAGAGCCTCCAGACCCACGTGGAGAACAGCCATCTGAGAGGTAATAGGTATTCTCGTCTCTAGAATAGACCCTATGAGGCCCTCCATGAGAGTCCAAAATTACGAAATTCTGGGACAGAACCACCAGATATGCGCCAAGGTCCCCCTATGACCACAGAGCCTCCAGCACAAAGGTGAAGTCGCATTGTTAAAGGTCGCATGTTTAGTTGGGGTAATATACCACCCCAATTGCGTCTTTTTCAATTGTTCCAAGTGGTTGATGCATTTAGTTGCCCCCAGAACACACCTGGCAGCTCCCTCCCACTCATCCTCATCCGCCATGAAGCCCAACTCCTTCTCCCAACTCTCACGATAAGGGAGGACAGAGGGAGTACCCACTTCCAAAAGACCCACATATAATGTGGATAACCCCTTTGATACCTTCAGGTCCGCCAGGAGGAATGCCCGTAAAGGAGAGGCCGAAGGGCCAGTCCACCCAACCCAGAACCTCCCCCCAGATAAGAAGTGGGACACCTGGCAGAGCTGAAAAAATGTGCAATTCAGACACAGGTGAGTCGCAATAAGCTCTGCAAACTAGAGCAAACACTTACCATTTGTCAAATCTGCCAGGGATTCCAGACCTCGATCCCTCCATGGTGTGATGTTCAGCGTCGGGATATGGAGCTTAAGTGCCTCTAGGAGAATTGCCTTTAGAAGAAAATCTGATCCATGCACTCGGAGCACGACTCCAGGCAAGAACCAGAGCCTCGAGAGTGGCCAGGCCACATTGAAACTGTACCGGGCCGAATGACTCTGCAGCCAAGAGGCAACGCAGGGAGCCACCCTGCAACACGCATGATTCAATTTGATACGAGCCTGCGTCTACCTCCCCATTCCACCATCCCCTCGCCACCTCCAGTAAAGATGCTCTGTAATATGACATCACGTCCGGGACCCCCATACCCCGACGTCTCAGTTTCAGGTACATAACCCTCCAGTCAACTCGTGGTCGTTTAGTAGCCCAGATATATCAGTTGGTGAGAGTCTGGAGTCGAGCCAGGAGGCGCGAAGAGAAGAACAACAGAACACATCTAAACAGATACAGTAGTCTGGGGAGCCACATCATTCTGAAGGTCTGAATCCTCACCACCCAAGAGAGTGGGAGGGTGGCATGGGCATCTGTCGCCTTGCACAAAGCCGCCAACAGAGGGTCTGTATTACATTTCACCATCTCTGCAATGGGACACAAAGTAATTCCCAAATACGGAATGCCCTCTGGGGACCAGCGGAAGGGGAGAGAATGTGATAGGTCATCCATGTCAGACTGCGGGACTTTGACAGGGAAAACGACAGACTTAGAGGCGTTAAGTTTATAATATGACACACCCGCAAAGACATTGAGTAATTCCAGCACCCTCGGGAGTGATGACCGGGGGAATGTGCACAAGATGATGATATCATCTGCATACAAGCCTACGACATGTTCCCTGTCTCCCACCCGAATGCCCCTGATGAGAGGATGAGCCCGGATGTACGCAGCTAGTGGCTTAATAGTAAGGGCAAATATCAGGGGAGACAGCGGGCAACCCTGTCTTGTCCCATTTGATATCTTAAAAGGCTTCGAGAGGAACCCAGAAGAGAAAACTCTGGTGGAGGGGTTGGAATAGAGTCTGAGAATTGCCGAAAGAAAGGGACCATCAAGTCCAAATTTCCTCAGGACCTCCACGAGATAGCCCCAGTGTACCCTATCAAACGCCTTTTCGGCGTCAAGAGGGAGGAATACACTGGGGTCATTCCTTCCCTCGGCCAGTTCAATGAGGTTTATCATTCTCCTGGTCCCATCTCTGCCCTGTCTTTGAGACACAAAGCCCACTTGATCCGGACTGACCAGCTGGGGGATCACCTCCGAGAGTCTCATCGCCAGCAGTTTGGCATAGATCATCAAGTCTGTGTTCAGCAAGGAGATGGGAAGATAGCTCTCCGGTAACTCCGGATCCTTCCCGGGTTTGGGAATGGTCATCACGGTAGCACCAAAGACTCCGCGAGATAGAGCCCTCCGCTTTCCAGCAGCTGAACAGTCTCAACAGATACGGGGCCAGGGAGGTTCCAAATGCCTTAAAGTATTTGTTGATGAAACCATCCGGGCCAGGCGCTGAGTTGCTTTTCAGTGAAGTGATGATTTTAGAGACTTCCGGGAGAGTGAAGGGTTGGTTTAAGGACTCCAGCTGTTTGGG
Organism: Allobates femoralis; assembly: GCA_033576535.1. Taxonomy (NCBI): domain Eukaryota; kingdom Metazoa; phylum Chordata; class Amphibia; order Anura; family Aromobatidae; genus Allobates; species Allobates femoralis. The sequence continues at coordinate 49,303,259 of JARQOC010000005.1, forward strand.
TGAGAGAGAGGGAAGGTCTAGTTTTGACAGAAAGTCGCGAATCAAGTCCTCCGAAGGTTGTGGGGTCAGAGGGTCATGTCACAGGTTATAAAGTTTAGCATAATTCGAGGAAAATATTTCCACAATTTGTCTCGGATCCCTCACCTGTTTCCCCGCCCCATCCCTCATAGATGTAATTATTGTCCTGGACGCACATGCCGCCAACCTCCTAGCCAGAAGTCTGCCCGCTCTGTCGCCAATAGCATAATATCGTGTCTTAAGTTTACGCAGCCCTACTTCATACTGACGCAGGAGAAGGGAACGCAGCTGTGCTGTGGCTGTTGAAGTCTGAGATAAATTAGCCGGTGAGGGCCTAGCTTTGTTAGCTGACTCCAGCTGTCTAATGAGGGCAATCAATTTAGTCCTCCTAGCTTCCCTCTCCCTATTACATCTAGAGGCTCTCTGGAGGAGAAGGCCACGCATTACCGCCTTGTGAGTGGCCCAAAGAGTCTCATCTGACACCTCCCCATTATCTTTGATGTCAAAGAAGGTCCATATATCCTCGCCAACACTCGATAAGAAATGTTGGTCCAACAGTAGGTTCAGGGCTAGGCGCCATCTCCAACGAGACAAGCGCATGGTCAGACCAGGTTATTGTACCCATCTCAGCCCCAAGGCAATCTGTCAGGGCCGCGTCGTCCACCAGGACAAAGTCTATCCTGGAATATGAACTATGAGGGCCAGAGTGGAATGAGTAGTCCCTCTCCCCTGCATGAAGGTAGCGCCATATGTCGTGAAGGTGGTATTCACGGCACAGTGAGAGCAGGTCCCCTCCCCTGCGGCAGCGGAGGCCGAGGAATCCAGTCAATGAGGCGGCCCACAGCCTCCCCTCTCAGTCGGCTCATCAGTGCCCGAAAGAATTTAAGCTGACCCACATTTGGTGCGTACACATTCACCAAGGTATATTGCACGCCCGAGATGTTGCATATAAGGACAATAAATCTCCCTGCCGGATCTGTGGAAACCCGTGTCAATTGAAATTGGACTGAGGCGCTCACCATTAGGCATACCCCGGCTTTTTTCATCGTATTGTTATCAAAATAGATGTGTGGGAAGCGGAAGTGATGCAACCTATGATTGTCTCCCACGAGCAAATGAGTTTACTGAATGCAGACCACATCTGCACGGGATTGGCGGACCTCCCTCTATAGGAATGAGCGTTTAATTGGGGCCCCTAGCATTTAGGGAAAGAATTTTGAGACTCATCCAGCCTCACTGCCCACCAACTCCACCCAAAAAAGAGAGAGAAGAAGAACAAGGAGAAGCGAGAAAAGAGGGTAAAAAGAGGGGGGAGGGTCAGCAGGGAGAGAGGAGTCATGGGGAAAGGATCAATTGGGAGGACAAACAAAGGGCAGAAGGGAAAGGCAAAAAGGTTGTCAGGAACAAACACAAAACAGAAATGTAAACCCTGATAATGGGGGGGGAGGATGTGGGAAGGTGGGGCGCATCGCCACCCCATGACAATGCCCCTCCAGGACGTCACAAAGGGTATAAGGACAGTCCTACATCCACTTACGACCCTGGAATCTATGACAGAAACTGGGTTAATCAGTAATAACCGATCAGAGTCCAGCACTCCACACCAGAGCTCTACTTCACCGAGCCCTGCAGTTAGTCACCATTGCCCCTAGATCTCCGAGAGCCCCCAGGTGCTTGTCTGGGGGTAGGGCTGGCAGCCGATGATCCTAGTTTCGGGAGCAGGTTCCAGGCCAGTAGGGCAGTCTTGAGCCGAGACGGGGATGAAAAGACCTGTCTGGATCCCTGATACCAGAACGTAACGTTGACTGGTGACCCCCATATATATTGGATGCACCGTTGTCGCAGAATCAGGCAGAAAGGGGCAAAGTCTCGCCGGCGAGCCAGCATTCCCGGGAACAAGTCTGGGTACACCGACCAGTCTGAAAAAGGAGCCTCAGATGGGGGGTGTATACGGAGAGATTGTAAGATCAAGTCTCTCATTTTTGGGAGAGCCAGGGAGACCAGCATGTCTCTTGGGACCTCTTTATTAATACGAGGGGACCTTGGGAGACGGAACACTCTCTCAATCTGTAAGTCAGCAGGGGTCGCCTCAGGGAGGATCTCTCTGAGAAATCGCTGCACATCCTCCATCAGGTTCTCCTCACCCTCCGCCTTCTTCATGCCGCAGATCTTAAAGTTCCCTCTCCTTATCTTGTCCTCCAGATCCCACATAGAGGCTTTCATGCTTTTAATGTCAGCTGCCACGTCCTGGTAGATATCGGCCAGTTCATTGTGTGCGGAGGTAAACTCCGCCATCTTATCCTCAAGAAGCTGGGTGCACTCCCCCATGGCTGCCAAATCTGCTCTCAGCTCCCCCACGAAAGACTTCACATCCTCCTGTATAGAAATGTGGAGGATATTCAGCATACCTCTTAGGTGCCGCTGGGTGAGTGGGGCCGAGTCCTCCTCCGTGGCATCCTGTTCTCTCTCCTCCAGGCTGCGTGGAGAGCGGTGGGAGGGTGCAGCTCTCTCTGCTGCAGGCGCCTTCTTGGGAGCTGTAGCTGTTGGTCTATCCGGCGGGAAGAAGTCTGAGACCCGTTGTGACGGGCCCCGGTTGCGGGAAGCAGCTCTGAGTATTGCTGTTGAATGTGGGATCAGTTCCCACCAAGAAATGAAGAGCGGTAAGGGAAGCCGGGATGGGCTGGGAAGCAGGCGGTGGTGTCGGAGCCCGGTGATTAAGCATCCTGCATGCTTGGTGTCAGGACACTCCCCCCTTCAAATTCAAGGATCACCACGGATGTGCAAAAAACGTGATGTGAAAGGGGCCTAATAAAGGAATCCCTGAAAAATAAAGAAATAATTAATACGGTCAGTACCCCCAATATTTTATAGTAACATATGTTTTCAACTTATTTTTTTTTGCATTTTACAATGATATAATTTATTTATTTGTTCTTAAGCATTAATTTTACTTCTGCATTTAATAGAAAGTAAATAAACATATTTTTTCATGCGTTTTATTATAGAGAGCTGCAAGTAATTATTGATATAAATTATTCGCCATATTCCCTTGAGGCACAACTAATACTATTTGCTGTTGGGAAAGACAATGAAAGAAAAAAAAGCATAAAAAAAATAATAACACGGCTCCATTCTGTGATAAAACATCTTGAAGGGTCTCGCTGTGAGACAAGAATAATCAACACCTAACGTACAATAAAATCATTATTTTTGTTTTTAGCATTAGAAATTAAACTGTGAAAGCTAATTACTAGCTCACAAGCATAGCACAAACATGGTTGTATTGACTTCTAATTTTATTTCAACATCTGATTTTCTGGAACTCTTCATATCACGTCCATTCGTGGTTGAAAATATTCTTCATACAAGTGCATCTCAATGAATTAGAATATCATCAAAAAGTTAATTTATTTCAGTAATTCTATACATAAAGTGAAATCCATATATTATATACAGTCATTACACACAGAGGGATCTATTTCAAGTGTTTATTTCTGTTAATGTTGATGATTATGGCTTACAGCCAATAACAACCCAAAGGTCATTATCTCAGAAAATTAAAGTAGGGAGGATGACGGGTGAAAAGCCGTGCCACCGTATTCAATGAGACATCAAAGGGACAGTATACTATTGATTTATTAGCCAATGCATTTTAGGGTTCATCATTAGGGATGAGCGAGTATATTTGCTACTATTCGGTATTCGCCGAATAGTAGCGGTATTCGGGCTACTCGCTACTCTTCGAGTACTTATGAGTACTCGAGAGTAGCGAGTAGTCCTAATACTATCACAGTGTATCTATAGATACATTGCGAAAGTAGCCTAAAAGTGAGTAAAAGTTGTTAAAAAATAATAAACTTACATACTCACCTTCCGACGCCTGCAGCCGGACCGGCAGAGAAGCCATCCGATTGCTGGAAAAGGACCTGTCACTACCAGCCAATCAGATGACCGGTAGTGATCTGGCCAATCAGATGGCGCCACGTCACAACCACGTGATCACTAGCGGCCACCTGATTGGCCAATTTGCAAGGTCCTAGATGGACTATCAGAACCTTGCAAACTGGCCAATCAGGTGGCCGCTAGCGATGACATAGTTGTGACGTGGCGCCATCTGATTGGCCAGATCGCTACCGGCCATCTAATTGGCTGGTAGTGACAGGTCCTTTTCCAGCAGTCGGATGGCTTCTCTGCCGGTCCGGCTGCAGGTGTCAGAAGGTGAGTATGTATCTATAGATACACTGCGAAAGTATTCGTACTCGCTATACTCGCAATGAGTAGCGAGTACCAGTACCTACTCGTTGTGAGTACAGCGAGCACGAATATTAAGGTATTCGCTCATCCCTAGTCATCATCAAAGTTGTGAATCTTTAGTTTTACTCAAATTAATTGAAGCGAAGATGATTACACCCAAACTCAGCCACTCCTACATCTAGTATTTTGTACAACCGCCAAGATTGTTAAGGAGAAAACCAAGTCTTCTAGGCCTGGAATGACCAAGTTGACGGCCAACAGTTTAGGTCCACAGATACTTGTACACGGACTGAATGTTCGTGATTTGGGCTCTGCATACCACTCTTTTTTATTTTAATTAAAACAACTGAGATGTAATGGAAGTGGAGACTTTCTGGTTTAAATAAAGGGGTTCAACAAAAAATTTCCTGTGAATCATTCAGGAACTGGAACCATTTTTCTACAAAGCATCCTCATTTTAGAGGCTCAAAAGTAATTGGACAAATTGACTTCGCTTTAATAATTGTTAATTGTTGATACTTTGTAGACAATCCTTTGAAGGCAAGGACTGCTTGAAGTCTTTTGGCCATGGAAGTCACCAAACCCTAGATTTCCTCCTGTGTGATGCTTTGCTAGCCTTTCCTGCACTGACCTCAGTTGTTGCTTGTTTGTGGGTCTTTCTGCTTTATTTTGTCTTTGCCCTTGTCTGGTACCATAGGATCAATGTAATGCAATGCATATTGGAAACATCAGTGAATTTTTTTCATCATCCAAATGATGAGTGTGCAAGTATGGCACATGCTGGCGGTACTGCCCAAATGTGCAGTAAACGCTGCAATACACACCATTAAATGATTATCTGCGACTTCCTGGCATTCGCAGGTGCAGTTAATCTGGCCGCCGCTATCTTTGGACATCTTTGGACAATCTATATAGATTCGCAGACATTGCATCTATATACAATAGAAATTGCATCTATATACAGTATCCTCCCATAAACATTGCATCTATACACAGTAGCCTACCATAAACATTGCATCTATATACAGTAGCCTCCCATAAACATTGCATCTATGCACAGTAGCCTACCATAAACATTGCATCTATATACAGTAGCCTCCCATAAACATTGCATCTATATACAGTAGCCTCCCATAAACATTGCATCTATGCACAGTAGCCTACCATAAACATTGCATCTATATACAGTAGCCTACCATAAACATTGCATCTACACACAGTAGCCTCCCATAAACATTGCATCTATATACAGTAGTCTCCCATAAAGATTGCATCTATATACAGTAGTCTCCCATAATCATTGCATCTACGGTATATACAGTAGCCTCCCATAAACATTGCATCTATATACAGTAGCCTCCAATAAACATTGCATCTATATACAATAGCCTCCCATAAACATTGCATCTATGCACAGTAGCCTCCCATAGACATTGCATCTATATACAGTAGCTTCCCAGGACAGGTGGCTGTAGTTGGAGCCTTCTCCTTCTTGGCACTTATTTACACTGATGTCACTGATGCAGGGCCGTTCCGATGGGTACACATTATCGTCGTGGGATGGCTTTTATGTTTTTTGATTAGTTTTAACCAAGTGTTCTATGGGATTTAAATTTACTACTATTATTTACTTATTGACTTTATTATAGGACATTTGCTCATTTTGTGTTTTTCTCTTGGGTTTAGTCTGCTGAGATGATAGATGATTATATAAAGACAAAGCAAAAGTCCATTTATGAGCTCATAGTTTTAGGGTCCAAGTTCCGAATATCATATATTATAACCAGCAATTCAAATGAAAGGAAAAGTTAAATATTTCATAGGGCATTTCATATTTTCTGGATCTGTTGAGCACACTGCATTGATAATCTTTCTCATAAGCATGCTCTCCGTGTAATGTACAGTATATGGCAGAGTAACGTGATTTATGCATTGCATCAAAGTACCGTACATAGGAATATCAGGAAATGGTATTCTGAAGTTCAAAGTGTTAGAAAAATGTATGATTAATAATTCAGCAGCAGAAGGAAAAAGTGTAAAGAAAATTAGGCATGGAATTTTATTAGACACATCCTATAGCCATGCCTGACAGGACGGTTTTTGTTTTTTTTAACACTTTCAATTTTTTATTTAAAATTTGAATTCTCATGTTTGGAATTCTTGGATAACAGATATCCCACGTCTCCAAAACTCCATCAAGATTGTCTCACATTGTTATATCACGGCCAAGGGGCATAGCACTGACAAAACTGAGGGCGGCCTGATAAGTGAACATGTTTTTTTTTAACTTTGACACTGGCAAACATTAGAACTTAAGTAGGGTTTGTCCAATAGTGGACATCCCCTATAGAGCTTCAGTGTTATTTTTCTTAAACTGGCCCCCCAAAAATAGCACATTGACTATGTAAGGCTACCTTCACAGCACGGCAAGCTCCGATCCAGGGCTGTCAGGGATGAACTTGACAGCCCCGGTCCGGATCAGCACATGGAACTGGAAGGCAAATATGCCCCCCGGTCTGGTGTGTAGCCGGACGCAGCTGCCGCTGCTGATGAATCAGGACCGCGGCTCGCGGGGAGCTAGCCGCGGTCCTGAAATAACAGCGGTGTGCAGCCGCAGGTATCCGGTTCCCAGATCCTGCCGGACTGGGGCAATATGGCCCCATAGGCTCCCATGTTAGGAAGCACCAGATTGCCCCTGATCCGAGAGGATCCGGGAGAATCCGGGAGGATCCGATTTGGGGAGATTTTTCTCCCCGGACACAAAAATCCAGCATGCTCCGATTTTGTGTCCAGGAGAAAAATCCGATTCTTCCCGGATTCTCCCGGACATCCAAAAACCGGATGCCAAAAGACATTCATCCGGCGTATTCCGGCTCCATAGGGTTCACACCGGACAGCCCTGGATCCAAAAAAATCTTGGTGTGAAGGCACCCTTAATGATAAGATTCTAAAATCTGCTAAAAAACATATTGTGAAACCTTGATATGTTGTATCAAATATCTATACTTATATTTTGATTCATATCCTGCGTAGACCAGTTGTGACCAGTTATGTATACAAGGAGAATCTCTGAGAAGGAAGTTGGAACCATATACAAAGAGGGCAAATTGACACCTTATATATACAAGGACTCAGGATGCTGCTATGATTTCTTGAAAGCTACTGTGCTATGCCTCGTCACCACCTTGCTTTGTGCTGTAAAACGGAGCTTTCTTTGCTAAAATAAAACCACTTCTTGTGTGCCTTCTCATCAAGAGAAGTTTTGTATCTGACCCTGTGTCAAGCATACACTTGATTCATTTAATTTTATCAGGGTTAAGAAAATATGGGGCCATCATAATGGGGGGCGCTGTGTCAGAGCAGTCCGAAAGGAATGTGGCCAGCTGCAGATTGTAGATGACGTCTCGGCCATGCCTGAACAACCCTCAGAGCACTGTACATCCATTCTATTACCCTGTAACTGATAGCTTGCCTGTGTCTTGAGTCACTCATAGATAAGTAGAGGGCACAATTCGGTCTGTTGTGGTAATACTTAAGTGGGGGTAGGCGCGACCCCATTGCTGGCCTTGATATTCCAATCCGCTGTAAACTTTGCTTATCCCTGTTTATATTGTGTCTGAGACCGTGACAGAGTGAAAGAGTGTTGCATGTGACTCATGAGAAGAATAGTCTCCTGAGTTGTGTGTACAGGCACAGAGAAGTTTTTTTAAAAAAGGTGTTGCATTCTCACATTGCGTCTCCATAGAACCCTCCTGACTTTTGAAAGATAAAGTCATATGGGAGAGGTGTGAGGAAAAGGATTTCCAGTCTCACATTGCATTTCCATAGAACCCTCTTGACTCTTTAAAAAAAGAGCTATAGCTGGAGAGGTGTGGGAGTGGTACCGGACGGGTCCGTATCTGCAGGAAAAGGGGAGTATTCTGTGTCACCAAGTCACACTGGCGGCATCAGGGAGAAGTATATTCCCTGTCATGGTCAATCTTCTTTGTAGTGTGTGTTATCACTCATTTACATCATGGAAATGATTTTGCAAGTGTTCAGAAAGAAAACTATAGGTGTCAGATAACAGTAGGAATACCGAGTCGCTAGTAGCTGAGAGAGAAGGACTTAAGTACGTTGCTAGAATGAAAACGGTTAATGATGATAGTAGGAATGCCTAGGAGGGCCGAATCTGTGGATGACAGCGCTTGGAGAGAAATAAAGTGAACGTTACAAGATAAAGGATTATTACTCGCTATGTTAGCATGGTGGTGTACAGCAAGTGAAATGGCAAAAGAAGGATGGGAGGAGGAACAGAGAACAGATTACAGTGATATTAAATATATACATATCAAATGTATGTTAAATCTCAAGTTTGTAATGTTGTTGTGAAACCTGCTGTGCTGCCTCCCTATAATAGCGATGGTCCCGTGGGGGTGGATATGCTTTAAGTGTGGGTGCAAACCTCAGACTGGCAAGACATTTGTTTTCATTGTGGAGCCAATAGACCACAACCCCTTAGTGACCCAGTGGCCACAGCTCCTACCACTGAGTGTTCTCGGAAGGAGCCATCGACTGTGTGCCCGCCCACCTGTGGAATGCATGACTCAGCAGAAGTCCCACTTACCGGAACTTCCTGCGGCAGCCATCTTATGCCACCCAGAAGTCCTTTTAACAATGACATGACAGACACTCCGAAGCCTAAAACGCAACTAGTTCCACCACCAGTTTCTATATATACAGTTGTGACTATGCACGGCAATACTACACCAACACTTTTACTCTGATATATTCTGATTCCCTCATGGGGGGGAGTGGGGATATCTATGACAGAGTTTAAATGTTTTTTTTGCTGAGCATAATGATAATTTATTTATATTGCGCCATCATATTCCGCAATATTGCCATCGTCATAATACATGGTCCAGCCATCAATATAATTAGTAAAGAATTGCAATAATGAACTGCCGAACAGGTACTTTCTAAATTTTGAATCTGAATCTAATAAAAATTCTTGACTATTTTATTTTAAAAGATGCTGTTTAGATGGGAAATAATTCTACATTCTCCTGTTTTCCTTATTTAGCATAGGGCAGTTTCTGCAATACACACATTCACTATACCCATTGATCCTCTTGTTTCAAGTGCCACTCATTGAGCTACAAAATTAATGGTAAATAGTAGTGTCGCGGCAGATAACCGTTTATGTAAGTATATAATTTTCTGCCTGCACCTACGCTTGTGGTGATGCCAGTCATATATAGATTTGCATATTGTTGTATTTTTGACTGAGCTCCTACTGATATATAATTTTTCCCCTTTTTCCCTTTCCTTGTCTGATAGCCATACATGGTCACCATTATTAGAGCCTAACACACACCTGTTCATTGTTTTTAATTACATCCATGGCATTATAAACCCAGTCACATCTCAACATTTCACTAGGGCATAGTGTCAGGACCTGACAGTGGAGGCTCCGTGGAGTGGGTGTCAGGCTTACTCTCTAGTGGCCACTACTGAAACCAAGATCTCCGGTTGTCCTTATTTAGCATAGGGCAGTTTCTGCAATACACACATTCACTATACCCATTGATACTCTTGTTTCAAGTGCCACTCATTGAGCTACTAAATTCATGATAAATAGTAGTGTCGAGGCAGATAACCGTTTATGTAAGTATATAATTTTCTGCCTACACTTACGCTTGTGGTGATGCCAGTCATATATAGATTTGCATAATTCTACATTGGACACCAGTAGGATCCTCGCATGAGGTAATTTGATTGAACTACTGCTCCACAAGTCAGCGGTGGGCAGATGGGACTTCTGCACTCTTGAGCAGGTGGAGTGGCTTCAGTGAAACTCTTACAATGACGGTAAGCGTATTAAATGCAGAATTGGTAAATCAGTCACAATGGGGTAGTCACGATGTTACCAGTCTAGGATGGTATAACTAAGCTGAAACACACTATGGTGACTCCCTGGAGGTGGAGGGCAACTGAAGGACAGGAAGATGTAGGGAACAGTAGGCAGCTGGGAGGTCAACCCATCCCAGCCTCATTAGGTCTAGCTGACCTGAGAACCCATTCAGTATCAGACTGCCTGACCAGAACTGAAGAGGTACTCAGAGGGAAATGGGAGTTGTGCTGGAGGATGGGAGAAGAACAAGCCAAGATAAGCCTTGTCAACAAAAGTCAAAATTTTTTGCTTGGTCGCATTTACGCCTCAACAGGTCACTAGTGTAATCAGATAAATACCTCCTGGATTGCTCCTGTTTTCAGGTAAGCTGTGTTTACTATCCTGCATTATTCTTGCACACAGCAAAACTTAGAAAGGTAAAAGGTTATAGCAGCAGCCAGGTCGCTCCACCCGTTTCAAGGATTACAAATAGTGTGCAGATAAGGAGAAGGGGAGGAAATGCATAAATATGTCCTAGTAGGTGTGGATCTCTCTCTCCTAAACAAAATAGCATAGATCTCAGATACACTTTGTTTAAAATGTTCTGAAGTAGAATAAGTAGATCATTGAGTAAATAATATAGTTTTTTCTTGTTTAATTATATGTAAATAATAATATGGTAGCTGCATAATAAATAATTGGTATTTTTTTCAGATATCCAGTTACCTTTTTTGGCCTGTGTTTCAGGAAAGCAGGAAGACCACTGATCATAAGTATCCTTATACCCTAAATATGAGGCGGTCGACAGGGTAGGGGTACTCGGATGCCGGGACAGGACGACTGCTTCGATGGTCGGTTCCCGGTTCCGTGCCCTGGACCTTCAGTGGAGGGGATTAGGGGGGAATGGTGATGAGGATGGGGTAGTAGTGTCGTGACGCCACCTGTGGTTCCTGGTAACGGTGAATACCTGCTCTGCGGCCGGCCGCTGAGATGATGGTGGTGCAGCTTGTGTAGTTCAGCTCCCCACAGGTGGAGCTTTACCTCAGGGCAGTGAGGCTGGATGAGGGGAGTCATAGTAGTGGCTTGCAGGGGACGCGGTGGTCAGCGGCGGGAAAGCACACAGAAAATAGTCTTTGTTTCGGTACCTTTTACTGATGTCTGGTAACAGGTACAGTCCAAGAGGGGTATCAGGTCCTCGGTTTAATTTGGGATTCTCACCTTCAGAGTTGTGAGGCCTTCTCTGCTACTGTGTACGGTAGTTTGGGGTAAGTCCTGCCTATAACTGAACTCGCCGCTTCCTTCCCTCTAAGGGCTTTTCTTGTTAACTGACATTGAGGACCTTCTGTGGGGTCCCTACACTCCTCTTGGGCCCCTGGTCCTGTGCTTGGTCAGGTTTGAGTGTCTCTATTAAGTTAGTACCTCAGGGGAATAGATCCTCCTGGTTTCTCCGGGCTTTTCCTGCTTCAGTGTATGTTCTGCAGGTTTGGACTCCGGTGTCCGGGTGAGCTAAAGGGATCCTAGATCTGTCCCTGTATAACCTACTGTCTCCACTGGCCTCGTCTCTCTCTGGGGTGCTCCACAGCGGGTCAGTCTCCCTTGGTTCTGGACCTTGCTTTGCCCAGCACTGGGTTTTTCCAGCACCTTCTCTAGGCTCCTCCACTGGACTTAACTGCTCTCTTCACTGCACAGAGCAGACTAACTGACTCCTCCCCTCAAGCCTGGATCCTTATAAGGGAACTTGCTTAAAGCAGCAAGTAGGGCTCCTCCTTCAGGTCTAGGGTGGAAGATGTTGTGTGCTGTGTGTACCAAAGTGTAAATCCCTCCTTGTACCGGATGGGTCCTGTGGCATCCCCTGCAGGGGTGCCACAAATACTATACCTGTTTGACTCTACCTTGCATTATTTCACTTTTACTTGTGCTCAAACAGACTAGCCGTCACCTGTTTCTGTTACAGACTATTGACTGTGTACCTTGTGACCCTTATACATAATGTGGATTGAGCTCTGACGTATACATTTTGGATGATGAGAATAAACTTAGCAGCACAACTTGTTTCATCATTAGCAAATCATTAACATCTCGATTTCAAGAGTTCTACAATTTGTCCTTTATTTACGTTACAATGTTAAGGAATGTATAAGGACAGACATGCATTACATTTAAGAACCAACCACCCGATTTTAGGGCTAAAAGTGAAGTTAACCTTACAGCACTGATACTGCATGCAATCAAAGCTTTATTTAAATGATTTTGTGATTGATTGCAGAGAAAAGTGCCATAAACTTCTGAAAAACGGTCACAGTGAAGATGTGTCAGCCTGCGTCACTATTGCTTTATTGTTCCTCCTTGGCATGCCTTTCAGCTGTAAGCTGAACTCTCCCTCCTCTTATTTAGCTTCATTTTGCCAGTTCTGAGGATATGGAAAGTAAGTAAAGTGAAAGTAAGGAGGGTTCGGGTACAGCAGAAAGACATGCTCACGGGTTAATAAAAACAAATGCGATGAGTCTGCACCATCAATCATCTGCTGCCACTGTACTAGAGTTTTTGACACTTTTCTCTGCAATCAAAGCTGGAATTATTGAAATACAGGTATGATTGCCTTCAACATCCAATACCTGTAAGGTACTGGCTCTTCTTAATCCTCTGATTGATTCCATTAAATGTCATACTTATTAAGTCTGGTAGAATAAAAGCTATTAAACTAAGTGCTAACTTTCAGTGTAGGAGGAAACAGAATAAGAAATGAGTTCAAACATATAGAGATTCACTATAGAAGTGCACGACTACAAAAAAATGATATTTTTCTTACATTTTTTAAAGTATTGTCTGCTTTGCTGTCTTTTGATATATCTAGGAGATTGTAATCTTTTTGTATAATGGAGCGACATGTCAGAGCTTTATTTGCTCACATCTAAGTCATTCTCTGATTCTTCCTTCTGTAGAACCTGTCACGGTAGCTTTATATAAATGTGACCTTGATGTTTACTGACTACATTAAACTGTGGAGTATCTCTGAGTAGATGTACTAAAAAAAAAAAAACCTGGAAAAACAGATGGGAAGTCTCCAGTGCAATTTTAATGTCATATTTTAATTCACATTTACAGTGTGGAATATATTGTACTTCACATTTTGACAGCTGCACGCAGTAATATTTTCCTATGTTGCTAAGTATTTTTCACTATGAATGCATACATACATCACTACTACCGGTATCTTATTAGACCTGAATACGGCATCCACCTTCATGGAACCAAGGAAACTAAATGCATTCTGTGTCTGAAGAGATTTCTCAGCATACAACATTTTATTTGCATTTATGTGGTATAATATTTATTGCTGCATTCATTTTACAGTAGGGAAAGGTATCGTTAGCATAACATGCGTAAGATTTGCAATGTTGGAACCCATACCAAAGAGTCTTTTTTTATATTAAATAGAAAAAAATAAAGTGTGGTCCCTCTCACTTTTGATAAACAGACATGGTATAGCAGACAGCTGAGGGTTGCAGCCAACAGCTGTCTGCTATATCTACATTGGTTATCAAACGGGGGGACCTCACATTATTTTTTCAGTTTATTGTCCACAGCAGTTTACGCTCAATTTCCACATGACAAAAAGCTTGTTATCGGCTGTGATGTTTACTAGTTAATAGAAGCTTAATGACAAACAAACAGCACCCGGCCTCCGAACGTGGACACGGACACGTGTTCAGGTCCGAGCCTTGGACACCAGGTATCTGGTATGGAGCCCAAACTTTACCATTCAGCTTCGCTCATCTCTTATCAGGATACAATTGGTGAAAGTTGACCAGCTACAAAATGCAAATGATTTTTGGAATATGTTTGGAGAGGTTTATGCCGAATGTGTCTTTATAGAGCTACCCAGTGATTGCATATGCATCAAAGCCTGATGCAGCAATGTATTGAAATGTTCTCATGAGAATATGGATTTCCTAATGAAATTGTTAAAAAGGTAAGGATAGATATGTATAATTGGGTCCCCAGCTCCCTTATAGGCACACAGCTCCCCTATGCATTGTAAAATGTCCCCACAGCTCCCCTATACACAATATGATGAGCCCACAGGTCCCTTATAAACAGTGTGATGAACCTCAGTTCAGCTAAATACAGTTTGATGTCCCCATTGCTCCCCCAAAACACAGTATAATGATCCCCATAGTAGCCCCCTAACTGTATAATGTTAACTATTATGGCCTTTTATGGGATTTCTATCATCTAAATAATTAGGCTTATTGACATGCCTTCCAACCATTGCCATGTTTTTAACTATTGGAGAATTTAGTTGATTTTTTAGATGTGCTGCGTCTTAGTTTCTTAAGTTTTCCATTTTATGATGGACCCACAGCTCCCCTATACACAGTCTGATGGGTCCACTGCTTCCCTATACACAGTATGATGAGCCCACAGCTCCCCTATACACAGTATGATGAGCCCACAGCTCCCCTATACACAGTATGATGGGTCCACTGCTTCCCTATACACAGTATGATGCCTCCTCAGCTCTCTTATACACAGTATGATCGGCCCACAGATTCCCTATAGTATGATGGGTCCACTGCTTCCCTATACACAGTATGATGAGCCCACAACTCCCTATACACAGTATGATGAGCCCACAGCTCCCCTATACACAGTATGATGGGTCCACTGCTTCCCTATACACAGTATGATGCCTCCTCAGCTCTCTTATACACAGTATGATCGGCCCACAGATTCCTATACACAGTAAGATGGGCCCACAGCTTCAAGATACACAGTACAATGCCCCCACAGCTTCCAAATACACAGTATGTTGAGCAGTATAATGCCCCCACAGCTCAACTGTACACAGTATGGTGATCGGACAGCTCCATTTTACACAGTATTATGGGCCCACAGCTCTCATATACACAGAATGATGGTCCACAGCTCCACTAAGAACTGTATGATGTCGCCACAGCTTGCCCAAAACACAGTATAATCATCCTCACAGTAGCACACACACTGTATAATGTATAACTATATATATATATATATACATATATATATATATGTATATATATATATAATATATATATATATATATATATATATACTGTATAACCCCTACAGTATCCCTAAACTGTATAATTGCCCCCAAAGTAGTCTCACCACTGTATGATTGTCCCTATGGCAGATCACAAACCGTATGTTGGCTACCATCTTATCTCTCATGCTATATAGTGGCCCCCACAGATGTCCAAAACAATGCATGAGGGGCCCACCTGCAATATGAGAGCTAAATAAGGGCTTCCTACAGTAGTCCAACCTTGTATAATTGCCCTCATGGTAGGCTCCAAACTGTATAATAGTCCACACATCAGCATCCAAACTGTATACTGGCTCATGCATTACTCATCAAACTGTACAGTTGACGCGCCCACCAGGGCCATGGGGTACTTGGAACTGGGCCTTTAGATTCTCTTGGGGATGTCACGGTA
Organism: Allobates femoralis; assembly: GCA_033576535.1. Taxonomy (NCBI): domain Eukaryota; kingdom Metazoa; phylum Chordata; class Amphibia; order Anura; family Aromobatidae; genus Allobates; species Allobates femoralis. The sequence continues at coordinate 49,318,886 of JARQOC010000005.1, forward strand.
TTTCAACCAGCTCCGCTGCCCTGGCCGAGTCATAAAAATGGGGAAATGTTTATATAGGGAATAATTTGTGATGCCACATGTGGTTTTCTGCAATTAGATGGATGGCCAATGCTGCATTTCAGATCCACTGGGATGGTTGGTGGCGCAGTAGAGTTGTTATCACTCTCTTCAGGTAGAGCGTGGCCCCAGGGTGGTTGACACAGTTTATGCAGGGGATAGGAAACGTGGGGTGCAGAACAGAGGGCACGAGTAATGACTGGAGGACACAACGGGATGCAATTTTCATGTTTTGCTCACAGTTCTTACAGTTCTCCAAGTTCTCACCACTCAGCCGGGTGCTGTGTTTTCTGAGTCAGGGATCCAGCCAACTCTCGGATAACTTAAGTTCACTCCACCAGAATCCCCTTTGTGTGTGCCTTTCCAGGTCGTCTCCTGCACTGGCTCTCAACCTTCTGCCTTGCGCCTCACATGCAGTGTCCCAAGACAGTGGCCTTGAGATGCATCGGTCGACTTTCTCTCCGTCTCTTTGGTCCTATGCGGCTAATTTTTTGGCGATTATGTGTGGTTGTGGCTGCTGCACATACAGACGCAGCAACCTCCGTGTTGCTAGGTTAAACTTAAAGTCTTTTCACTAGTCTGGGGCCGGTCCCCTCTGCAGCCTAGCTCCTCCAGCAAGTCCTTCCGGGCAAGCACTGAAACGGGGTCCCCCCAGCCAGGGTTTCATGGCGACCCGAGGTAGTCCCACTTCACTGGACAGAGCCTCTCCTCGGAGCTCCCTCTTCCTCTATGGAGCTCCCCTTCTGCCTCTCCATTTTGAGATGAGCTCCTACCAGCTCCAGTCCCCAGGACGTCTCTCTTCAGATTCTTGCCGTCTCCAACAGCTCCCTCTAACTGGCCCCATTACTTCCTGTTTTTCCCCTCTTTATCTCTGCACTTACTTCCTGTTGTTCCCTTACTCCTCTTCCTTCACCCACACCTTCCTAGTTACCCTCCAGGTTGATATGGGGTCCTCCCTTAATAGGGTCCGCCCAGATTTCCTGGCTTGGAGCGGTGTGGTGTTGGATACTAGTGTGTGGGTACCGGGTAGTGTCCTCTCCTTACCCGAGAGTCAGATGCCACACCTCTGGCTGAGGTGCAGAGCCTTCAGGGGACCACATAATGGCTTCCACATTAGCACCCAAGCTGTATAATGTCCCCCATGTTACCACAATAACTGTGTAATGATGCCCACATTAGCCCCGAAACTGGATAATGATCCCCACATTAACCCTCAAACAGTATAATGGCCCCTTTATTAGCCCCCGAAATGTATAATAGCCGCTGCATTATACTTTAAATTATATAATGGCACCTGCATTAGCCTTCAAGCTGTTTAATGGCACCGGCATTAAATCCCATGCTGTATAAAGGTCCCCAAACTTTATGAGGGTCCTGCAGTAGTCCCTACAATGTATGAGGTTCCCTACACTTTTTTAGGGTCCCCAGCACTGTATGAAAGTCAAATATTGTCTATGATGTTCCCACAGTCACACCACAAGTTTAATTAAAATGAAAACATCATATACCCACATATTCCAAGATCCTGATGAATGCCACCAGCAAAGCTTGCAAAGATAAAAGGAGAAGGAGAGGCGCAATGAGAGGGACCCGCTGTCGCTCTGGAGATAACAAAGTTATGATAAGACTCTCACCTAAAGAGGTTGTGCTGTACTTGCACAACCTCGGTGCTGCGTGATGTGAGACAGTGCTGTGAGGAATGCTGGCTCCAGGGAATGTGCATAAGCGCTCCTTAAAACACAATTTTTTTTCTGCATATATACCAGAAAAGCTTGGGCAGACCAATGGGCTGATATCATAGGGTCAATGCATACACAGGATGACACATTCCTGGTGTGGTTATGTCATCTCTCATGTCCTGTGCATGCGTTGACGCTTTAAGCAGTGCTTCATCCTGCCGCTAGGATAAAACAACCTGTGGAATTCAGAACAGCAAGCGATATTGCAGAGAAATCATGTTTTCTGATTTTCCACAGAGCTGTTATTATTATTTTTTGTTATTATTATTATTAATTTATATAGCACCATTAATTCCTTGGTGCTTTACATGAGAGGGGTTTCATACAAAATTATAGATATAGTTTACAGTAAACAAATTAACAATGACAGACTGGTACAGAGGGGAGAGGACACTGCCCTTGCGGGCTTACATTCTAAAAGACAATGGGGAGAGACACAGTAGGTCAGGGGTGCAGCAGCTCTGGTGGCAGTGGGGTGGCAGCTCCGGTGGCTGTGGGCGACAACTTCGTGGCCGTGGGCGACAGCTCGGTCATTGCAGGCTGTAAGCTTTCCTGAAGAGATGAGTTTTCAGGTTCTGTCTGAAGGATTTGAGCATGGTGGAGAAGAGGAGGAGGTCTTGGGAGGATCGAAGATTACGTGAGGGAAGATAGTGGGAGATTAGTTCAGAAATATAGGGAGGAGACAGGTTATGGATATTTGTAGGTCAGTGTTGGTAGCTTGATCTGGATTTGTTGGGGAATTGGGAGCCAGTGGAGGGATTTGCAGTGGGGAAAAAAAGAGGAGTAGCAAGAAGAGAGGTGGATTATTCGGGCAGCAGAGTTGAGGACAGACTGGAAAGGTGCAAGAGTGTTAACAGGGAGGCCACATAGGAGGATTTTGCAGTAGTCAATGTGGGAGATGATGAGGGCATGTACAAGAATTTTAGTAGATTGAGGGCTGAGGAAAGGATGGATTCTGGAAATATTCTTTAGCTGGGAGTTGACAGGAAATGGCATGCGTTTGGATGTGTGGTTGGAAGGACAGGGCAGAGTTGAGAGTTACTCCGAGGCAGCAAATTTGAGGTGTGGGTGAGAGCATGATACCATTTACCATAATAGATAGTTCAGGTGGTGAAGATGAAAGATGGGATGGAGGAAAGATGATGAGTTCAGTTTTGTCAGGTTGAGTTTTAGGAAGCAACAGGAGAAGAAGGAGGATATGGCTGACAGACAACTCAGGATTCTGGACAGCAGAGAGTTGACATCTGGGCCAGATCTGAGTGTCGACAGTGTACATGTGGTATTGGAAGCCATGGGACCTTATGAGTTGTCCTAGGCCAAGGAAATAGAATGAGAAAAGTAGGTGCCACCTTAGACTAAGAGGGTTACCCCTCGAAACGCGTCAAGCATTACCCCTGTACGTGTTGATGTTTTTATAACAATTAATAAAGGATTGAAAAGAAGGAGGATGCCGGTGTTTCTTCTCTTTTGATTCTTATCCCAATCCCTGGGTAGAGTAACTGTATTTATCTTGGTTCCTAGATGGAGGTGAGGGGTTTATAGCCTAGGACTGGTCAGGAGCATGGCAAGGGTGTCAGCCCACAGATCCTCACCTTTAGAGGTATTTCTGGGAACAGGGTTAGTGACCCCCAGTCTAAGGGTCAGACTAATTCCCCTTATCACCTTTAGCCCATTACTGCCATCCTGCTTCCATACCCCATTGTCCGTTATAGCCACCTATGAAAACACCACTAGGGACGGCGGGGTCCGAATCTCAGGTCTGTACCAGAACCGGCTGTGACATTTGCAGTTTTTAGTTTTTTACCTATTTCTCTTAAGGTACCTTTACACGTCGCAACTATCACTGGCGATCGGGAGCAACTGTACGTGCGCATGCACGTTTTTAACTGTTGCTAACGATCGCCGATGCCGCATGTGCACGCCGCAATTGCATCGTCAACCCAAGGGAACGTGGTTCCCCGGAAGTTGAAACTGATCCTGCGGGAAACTTCCGGGTTGAATACCGTCGCCGCTTCACACGCCGCAATCCACAAAGGAATGTGGCCGTACATGTTCTGTGCCGCTAGAACATAGGCGTGACAGAGTTGTGTATTCCGCACCCCAAACACGCTGATTAGACAACGCAATAGCGTCATGATTGGCCAGCCTGCACAGGAAGGCTGGCTAATACATGACGCCATTGCAATTGTGTAGTGTGAATGGACAGCTCTTTAAATATGGCGCCCTGTGAAGGGACAGCAAGTGGAAACACAGTAGCCACCACCAATCATCGCTGGGGGGGGGACGGTATCCAGCACGCTGTGGCACACCTCTGGGAAATCACTAGGCGACGCAGATTCCATCCCTATCGCCCGTTCACACGCTAATACCAGGGCGATTCACCTTCTGGGTTGTCTCTGGTTTTAGAACAATGCTCTGAAACCGCAACCCAGAGCAACTGCGAAAATCGCGTTCACTTTCCCAAATTACACGCCGCAACTTCGTAGCAATTTCAAGGCAACCGTGACAAAAATCCCGATTGCCTTTCAGTTGCTTCACCGTAGTTGCGGCGTGCAAAGGTACCTTTATGTGAGATTATTACTCAATCATAACAAGGACACTATAAATAGACTCCTCACTCTGAATGGCCGATAAATGGGAATAATTGGTACCATTTGCTTGCAAAGAAAATGAAGATATAATTGACTTTGCATTTTATCCCTTTAAGTGCGACAATTGTTTGACGTATCCAATAAAAATGGGAACGCCTTTATACAACGTAATTACAATAGCTTGCTGGCTTATATTTACCCCGGTCTCACGGACATCTCTACTAAAACTTATTGGCATTTTATAAAGTTACACAGAAACTAAAATCCCAAAATTATCTTCAGGTTTCCTTAAGGAGGGAAAAAAACGGCATTTTTCAAACAATGATAAGACAAGCAGCAGAACATTCATTATTACTGGTTCAGCTGTTCGACCTTGACTGATAATCCTCGTAAGCCCTTGGTTCACAAGCCTCCTGCAAAGTCTGTAAATTGTGTGGGATCTTTGGACACAGAAAATTAAATCACCAACGGTGAGTGCCCTTATAAACCAGATAAATAATATGCAGAACGCAATTTATAAAGATTTAGCAGCTGTTTGTCGGCTGCTCCTATTAATTAATTAATGCTAACTTTCAGAAAAATGTATTTACAGTACAGTTTTGCAAACAATAAGGACACAAGGACGCGCCGGCGTGAATGCGAAAATGCAATCATAATTCATGGGAAACGAGGCAAGAGAAATTCAATTCAGCCATCCTGTGTAAATGACTTGCTGTGTTCGAGGTTTCAAAGATTTATAAAGATACAACCAATTTATTTGTGAAAGTATTAGCAAAAGTAGAAGATACATAAGAAACGAAGAGAACAATGTGGTACAAGCATCCATACAGAACACAGTTTACGTCTAGAAAGAGGCTAATGATCGGCCGCACTGGAAGACATAAAAAAGGGTCAATTTCTCACTTTCGATTATTTTCGCTCACTGGCTTGTCATATATCATGACCTCATTACCATTTGATTCCCCAGGAAAAATAATTATAAAATGAATTGCACCAAGCACCAAGAAATGCAAAATAGGTCTCCTTCAAAAGGTAAAAATAATCTCTAGTGTCAACCCTATTATTAGGGGCTTTTGTGAGTCCGGAAGATGTCAAGGCCGACTTTGGCTTTCTCCTTGCATTTGTGTCCTGTGTAATTTTTCTTTGGATGGAAGAAGAAAATTACACAGAACATAATGATAAACTGCCCTTGTAGAGTGCTCAGTAGGCGCCTTTGTAAATGTAGATTTTTTTTGTCTTCAGCTTTTACCACTTACCTATGTTAAAGTTTAAGGTTGTGTGCTCACGATCCAGAGATAGGGGCGTGTTGGACACTGTGGCTCCAGGCCGCGGGTGGTGTCAGGGAGACTGCAGCCACCATGTACTCACCAGCTTCTCATCACTTCCGAACATGCTGCAGAGAAGCTGAATGCCGACAACTCGCACCACAGCTGAAAACACACTGTGGTCGGTGAAGCATAGTGAGCATGGGATTTCTACAAATCCTATCCACTATGCTTCTACTGTACAATGCAATGTTATGGACACAGCGGAAAAACTCTGCCCCAAAATGCTGTGTTTACCTATCATGAGCACACACCTTAACTGCAGTTTAAATTATTATTTAATAATAGCGTAAACCAAGTGATTATAATAAACTTTCACATATACTTTGTAGCGACCGGTGGTAAGGCCGCGGGTGTGTGTGTATGATCTTTCTCAACAGAATCCCCATACTCAGGTTTAACCGATAATAACATTTCTTTACTGTAAAACATATTTATCTCACAGTCAACCGAACTATATGCGCACTTGTATATATTAGAGTCTCTGGATCTTCACTTCTTCCGGGTACGCAGCAAGAAAAGAAAACACAACAATGAAGGTATCTTTCCCTAACTTTCCCTAAAATCACGTACCAGTCTTATCACAGAAGAAGATGTCGCTCCCACGTAGCAGGCCTGGGGATCTCCTCACTCTTCTTTGGTCTCCTTCTGCAGGTAACAGTCTGTCTCTCCCAGTCTCAGGGCACACAGATCAGGAGAAGGGAGATCACAGCAGCACAAATGGCTCCCTTATGTCGGTCACGGCCCCTGCACATGTAATCCGGGTGCTCGGCGGGCAAGGTTTTGCAGAGCGGCCAGAGTCACAGCACCAAAGTCCAGTGGCCCAGGATCAGTCACAGGGGCTTCTGCGGGGTGATTTCTCCGACAAGGTGTTGCAAAGTAGCCCTCTTTCAACAGACATCCACAGGTAGATGTTCTCTTGTTCAACTCTGTGTCTGTACTCAGCTCTGTCACTTCCTGGTTAAACAACAGAGATGGCTGGGAGTTTCCCAGCTCTGTGATTGTACAGTCCACTGATGCCCCCTGGTGGACAAATGCGGACTGTGCACAGTTCATTTCACTGTCAATTTCGATAATACAATCTGAATTGTACACCTCATTACATACTTCATAAGTGAAATCTGGAAGAAAACCTTCAAAAATTCTTCCAGAAGATATCCCCACTAGCCTGTTCTAAACCTGACATATGCTGGGTGGTGAAGCGTGGCCTAAACAGTGTTCTCAGTTTATCAGTGTCCCAGTTTGCCCCATGCAGGGACAGCGTGGCTCAGCTCAGGCTGTCAGCAGTGCGCACAGGTCCTGTGAAATCTTATCTAACTCCTCCATTAACATTGCGCCACTCCATATTATCAGTTGATTGCAAGGAGCAGGGTCAAAGTGAATGAAGAGGAGTCAGATAAGATCTCACAGGAGCTGCGTGCTGACAGCCTGAGCTCACAATGTCCCTGCATGAGGTAACCTGACAATACAGATAAGCTGTAGCCAGGTTAGACAGGCACTCTGTATAGGCCATGCCCACCCATCCTTATTTGGTTATCTGGCCATATTCAGTGTATGTGATAAGCTGAAGAGGGATCTCACAGAGAATGAGCTTCAGACACAGGCTAGTGGGGACATCTTCTGGAAGGATTTTGAAAGGTTTTCTTCCAGATTTCATTAATAAAGTGTATTTGAATGTTTATTATAATCACTTTCTCTACATTATTATTAAATAAAAATTGAAATTTAAGTGTCAAGTTCAGGAGCTGCTGCACGGGACAAAGAAAAGTTAGCGGTAAACCACAGGTTGCAGTGCTGTCTTGGAAAAGATTTCTTATGCATCATAAATATTTCTACTGCTAGCCGAAATATACTAGACTATGCTAGTACAGATTTCTATAAGATAGTACTACGAGCATAGCATAAAGCGAGCATAATCAACATTTTTAAAGACTGTAGGTCACATTATTGCATTGGGGGCACCGAGCGCAGCTGAGCCCTAATGCAGGGCATCTATGCGTCCCTGCGCTAGGCTGCCCAAGCCCCTAAATGCCCCTGCGCTTGCATTTGCGCTGGAGCAGGGCAGGCAGGGCAGCCTAACACAGTGAGCACATAGATGTAAAACACCCATACAGAAGCTCTGTATATTTATAGATCATATATATTTTTGCATTGCTTCTCCCTCTTTGAGGAGGAACATAAATGTTTGATGTTTACATCACAATAACACTTGTGCATTGCTAATAAAATATAATATCCATTACTGTAAATGCTAAGGATTCTGTACAGTCAGTGTACGACAGAATTACAAAGCAGCACATAGGAGCCAAACTCAACATACTGAACACTGAGGTTATCAAAATTCAGTTTGCATGAAATACCCAAGGTTTTTGCATTTGTTTTGCTTGAAATATCATCAATTTAGAATCTTAGATCGTGCATATGTTAATATTAAAAAATATTCGCATTGTTTTTATAATATTGCATTGAAGCACCCCGAGCTATTCAGAATTCTGAGTAGGAACCCTTTCCATGAAAATGGATGAGGAGTGCAATTAGTGATTGATCATTTACCAATAAAAGCCTGCTGCCATGTAGAAGATTGAAGAGATTTTCTTACAATGTGTGCGTATGTTGTATTGTTTATGTGCATTTTATATTACGCTAAATTAACCATTAACATTCTACATTTATTACATTGCGTTAGGGAAAAGTTGTTGTCGCCTTTATAATATAGAGGTGCGTGCAAGATGAATTTTAAATGTGATTAAATCTTTTTTGATATAATAAATTAGTACTTTGTGATTTTCTTTGGGATTGCAGATAAATCAATCCTGAAGGATATGGGATCCAAAAATGAGTGGCAAATCTGCCATACATGTCAAGCATTATATGAGCTCTAGGTCCGAATTGGCCATCTGCAGCATCGGGAAATGCCCGCCGGGCTGCAAATTGTCCATACAACGGCCCATATAGACTTTAGAGATCTATATTCCATATTCATTGTTCCACTGCATGCTACCTTATGCATCATAAAAGGAGAACATGAAGCACTTAGGAAAATATAATATTGACCCATGGGCTCCTAAAGGGAGATTATTTAGATCACTGTTTCTCAGCTCCAGTCCTCAGGACCCACCAACACGTCGTTTTTTCAGTATTTTCCTTAGTATTGCACAGGGGTTTGAATTATCCTCAGTGCAGTTGATTAAACTATCACCTGTGCAATGCTAAGGAAATCCTGAAAACAAGAACTGTTGGTGGGTCCTGAGGACTGGAGTTGAGAAATACTGTTTTAGATGAAGATTCCTCTGTAATAAACTATTTAGGAGAACACAATACACTAATGGTAAGGAATCCATTAGAAAAAGCCCCAGTCTACATGTATAGGCTTAAAAAATAATTTCAGAAGAAAAATCTAATTAAAGGGACTCTTTCAGGCCATTTTTCAGTATGATACTAATAGTACCTTTTAATAGTGCTCTATTATACCTTTCATGATATGTAAAAATCATTAATGTACTCTTTGTAGTTCTCTTGCTATATGCATCTTCACACTCATCAGGCAGCTGTAAAAGTAATAGACTGGACTAATCATTAGTCCTGCTGTGTAAGGGTTCATTTATTATGTACTCTTTCTCAAGCAGCTCTTCCCTCTCTCCCTCCTCCCTCTTCCCTGTGCTCCACTGTGCATTACTGGTTTCAGTTTCATTTTCCATACAAGGAGAGCAGACAACATGATACAGAGCCCTTTGGTTTGTGTTTCCAGATCAGAACAGGCAGTGACCTCACTACATGAAATTTTTTAAGTAAGTGATCACTCACTGTGATTGACAGATGTGATCAATCTCTTTGTTTGCAGTTTATAGAGGATAGGAGGTGAGCATAAATAAAACAAATACATGAATACAGAAAGATCATAGAGAAGAATTAGAAATTTATATCAGTTACTTATGGATTTTTGACCTGACAGATTCCCTTTAAAAGGAATCATTCTATCCCCAATACCAATTATACGTGTGCAAAGACACAAGTGAATCCATACCTTTATAAAACAAAATTGATTCTATTTTGCAAAGGGATCGACTTAAAAAGTGAAATTCTAATGAGGCTGGAAGATCTCTAGGCAGGACAGAACACTTCTATTGCCTTAGTTACCAGCTCCATTCTCAGTCAACTTCACCCCTAGTAGATAATTGACATTTAGCAATTGTGACGTTAGTAACTAATGACTAGTTACCGTATTAAGCAGGGTAGTCAAGCATTTTGAGGTCAAGTACCTGGAAATCACATACAAAATTTAGGAATAAACAGGCATAGTCAGGTCACCACAGTCAGAATGCCTGAAGGGTAGGGGAGAAGAATAAATGGGCTAATGACTCGGCCAACCCCGGGGCGGTGGGGTACTCAGAACCAGGCTAAAGTTCTTCCGGGGGAGTCACAGGGATAGACTTGGCTTCCTGATCCCGGGACAGTCGGTACACTGTCTTGCTGGAGATCAGGTTCTAGGATGTTCTGGGGGATAGGATTTAGGGAGTGTTGCATGGGAATAAAGTTTATAGGCGGAATGTTCATGACACCACCTACAGTTCTCAGTCACCATGGACCGACCTGTAGGCAGACCTCCGGGGTTGTTGGTATGGCAGCTGATGTTGTCGCTCCGCTAGGTGTAGCAGTATCCCCGGGGCAGATGTGTTTATTTGCAAGAGTGTGTAAGGCCTGGCTGCGCTGGGCCTCTGTGTCTCATTTGCGTTGTCAGTCAGCGGCTCTGCAAGGGGGAGAATAAATCAGCCTCACACAGTGTTGAGTCTGTACCCGGTTTACTCACTTAGGTTGCAACTGGCCATGGGTGCTTCACTCTACGAAGTCCAGTCTGGCCTGTCCACAAGGAGCCAGATAGCTTGACCAGACCCCTTCATGTGCCTCTCCTTTCTCTCATCACTCTCCCAGCGCTACTTCTTCATCTTTTATGTCAGCGCCTCTGCATGCAGTGCCCCGATTTAGCATCCACGGGTCTTTTTGGACGAACTGGTACCTGTCTCTTGACCCTAGTTCGGCTTCCTTCTCAGCGGGTGTGTCGGTTTGTGGCCTCACTCCTGTAGACTGCATGGCCTCTGGTTCAGTGGTTTGGGCATACAGCTTTCACTCCAACTTCAGGGCCGGATCCCTGGTTCTTGACCAACCCCTCTGTCCAACTATCCTAGTCCCAGATCTGGGCGCCCAGGATGTTCTCACTCCACCTGTGCCCCTGGGGTTCTCTCTGTGCTTGCTTGCACACTTGGTTTCAGCTTGCTCCTCACTTACTGTACTCCTACTCCAGCTAAGTAACTCCCACTGTCTGTTCTTCCCTAGTTCCCTTTTGACTGGGCACTCCACCTGGTTCGCCTATGGTCCCCTGGGTTCCTAGGTGTGGTGGGTTGTTTAGTGGAGCCTGAGTTCACAATCCCGTTTCCTTTAGGACTGAGACACCTCACCTGTTCATTGAGTGTAGTACCCCTTTTGTATCAACCAGACCAGTGGGGCACCACACTAAACTAATGGACGGTTATAATGAAGTCCAAGGACGCAATGGATCAATCAATCAGAGCACATGAATACACGCCAAGCACCATCAAACAGACTGGTATGACTGGCATATTTCTAGGAGAAACTGCTCAGCTAAGTAGCTGGGATACGGGGGAACACTTGAAGAGCCCAGTACCAACCAGAATCAGATTGGATGACTGTGCTGTCACTCAATACCTCTACAGCTCCGCACGCCCCTGTACAAAATTTGGATGACTGAGCTGTCACTCACTAAACTGACAGCTCAGCAAGCCCAGCTTTAGTAGTCACAGCAGATATTCACTTATTGCATCCTAGATGCACTGAGCGAAGGAATAGTGACAGCAATGTTTTAGCATGTAAATCACATGGAGGGAAAAGCGAGGATGATAATGGAGCTGAGAGCTGAGACGTGGAAATGCTCTGTTCCATTAAGAGCAATTCCTTTCTCATTTGCATATCACTGTTAGGGTGCCATTACACATCACAACATTGCATGCAATTTCACTTGCAATTTGCTGGTTGCAGTGAAATCATGGACACATTGTTCTATTTTGTTGCCGTGTACAAATGGAACAATGTGTCCATGATTTCACTGCAACAAGCAAATTGCAAGTGAAATTGCATGCAATGTTGCGACGTGTAACGATACCCTAAGGAACTTTTTTTGAGGGGGGGGGCTTGGGACAGAATGAGTTGATAGATTCCTATAGTGAGAATCTTTTACAGTTTTTTTTTGTTGAAACCCAGTTACTCCGCCAATAATTTTTTTTTTATTTGTGCCTATTCATTTCAGTTATGTCCCATGGTAACTTTTCCTTCAACCAGCTAGGCGTATACCACACAACTTATCTATAGGCATTTATTTGGTCTACTCTGATCCTGACCAATCAAAAGAAAGTTGTACTCAAACAGAAAATGTATATTGTATGCCCGCTTGGTTGAAGGGTTAAATTGCTTATTTTTTATAAGGGGTCATAACTTTGGAATAGAGGGGCACAAGAGAAAAATAAAAACTGCTGAAGAATTGGTAAAGGCACCCCAATTGGAGAAGGTGCTTGGTTTGAATAAAAAAAAATCAAGTGAAAGGTCCTCGTTAATTAAAAGTTTATAAAATTAAATACATTTTAAAATAAAAATGTTAAAATATTTAGGATTCGGTAAGATTTTGCTGTTTCTGCTTCAAAACTCAATGTAAGTTAGTTGATGTTCTCACTTATTTTTTTGGAGCAGAAAGTGAGCATAATCTCTCCAATCCTTCTTCAATACTCAAAACTTGGTTCTGGTGATGCATTAATGTATTGATCATGGTTCTAGTAATGCATTCATTTAAGTATTCCTTCATATTTTTCGTAGCCCTTGTATGGCAATTCGGTTCTTGGATTGAAAGATTTTGTACCCCAGAGATAAATCAACATTTTAAAGATATAATTTAAATTTTCAGACGGATGCTATCAATACCATCGATGGTAATAAGAACAAACCCATCAATTCTGGAACAAATGAAGCCAGACATGTTACTCTAAGCCAAGATCACCAAGTTATGACTTACCTATTTTGGACACATCATACAAACAGAGCAAGCACTGAAGAATGAAATCATGGTTAAAAGAATAAAAGGAACAAGACAAAGTGACCAATGGCCTACTGATGGCAAAACGTAATGGTGACCACTCTTTACTTATTCTTCCTGACCTGTATGCAGCTTTTGACACTGTTAACCACTATCTCCTACTCACTACGCTGCACTATACTGCTCTCTCCTGGTTCTCTTCTTATCTCTCTAACTGTTCTTTCAGTGTATCATTCACTGGATCCACTTCTTCTCTTCCTCTCAGTACTGGGTTCCTCAGGTTTCAGTCCTTGGCCCTCTACGTTCCTCTCTCTACACAGCCCCTATTGAACAGATAATCAGTACCATCTTTATGCTGATGACACACAACTATATACTTCTTCCTCTGACCGTACCCCCACTGTATTACAGAACACCAATGACTGTCTAACTGTAGTTTTCCACATCATGTCGGCTCTCTATTTAAAACTCAACCTTTCCAAAATTGATTTCTTTCTGCTACTGCCATCGACTAATCTCCCTTAATCTGACATCTCCCTCTCAGTGTGCGCACCACGATAACGCCTAGGCAGCCGGTTTACTGCACGAGTGTTATGTTTGACATCAATCTTTCCTTCACCTCCTAAATCAATCTCTCGCCCACTCTTGGTGCTTGCACCTGAAGGACATCTCTAAATTTACCCCTTTCCCACCATGGAAAAAGCAAAGACCCTAACTGTGGCTCTGATGCACTCCCGCCTTGATCATCGTAATTCTCTATTAATTGGCTTCTGCTCTCTAGACTTTTCCCTCTTCAGTCCATTCTCAATGCAGCAGTGAGGGTCACCTATCTAGCTAACCATTACTCGGATGCTTCAGCTCTGTGCCAGTCACTGCACTGGCTGCCCATGCATTATAGGATCTAATTCAAATTGCCTGTTGTAACCCACAAATCTCTTCACAGTGCGGAGAGGGAAGAGTTGAGAGTAACCCCAAGGCACTTGGCTTGGAGTACTGGGGAGAGTTAGCAGTCGTTGACAAGGATGGGCAGGTCTGGTAGCGGGGGAGAGCAACTTGGGGGGAAGATGATGAACTCGGTTTTGTCCATGTTCAGCTTAAGGAAGCGAGCAGAGAAGGGTGAGATGGCGGACAGGCATTGTGGAATTTTGGATAGTAGAGAGGTGATGTCGGGCCCAGAGAGGTAGATCTGGGTGTCATCAGCGTAGAGATGGTACTGGAGGCCATGGGACTCAATGAGTTGTCCTAGGCTGAGGGTGTAGATTGAGAAGAGTAGTGGTCCCAGAATCGAACCTTCGAGGATACCAACAGATAGGGGTAGGACAAAGAGGAGGTGTGGGAGTGATTGACGCTGAAAGTCCGTTTTGTTAGGAATGAGTAGATCCAAGAGAGGGCTAGGTCTGTGATACCAAGAGATTCCAGGATCTGAAGTAGGAGGGAGTGGTCAACAGTGTTGAAGGTGGCAGATAGGTCAAGGAGGAGGATGGAGTAGTGTTGCTTGCTCTTGGTGGTCAGTAGGTCATTGGTGACTTTGGTTAGGGCTGTTTTGGTGGAGTGATGAGGTCAGAAAATGGACTGTAGGTGGTCAAAGAGTGAGCAGGAGGAGAGGTGGGAGGATAGTTCTGAGTGGACGTGTTGTTGAAGTAGGTTTGAGGCGAAGGGGATAAGAGATATGGAGTGATAGTTAGAGACAGATGCTGGGTCAAAGGAGGGTTTTTAGAGTCTGGGTGTAATCAAGGCATGTTTGAAGGATGAGGGAAAGACACCGGTGGTGAGTGATAAGTTGAAGAGATGGGTTAGGGCAGGGATGAGGACTGTGTTGTGGTTCGGGATAAGGTGGGAGGGGAGTGGGTCGAGGGCACAGGTGGTGAGGTGTGATCGTGACAGAAGGGAGGAGAATTGATCTTCTGTCATGATGGAAAAGCTTCCTTTTGACAAAGAGGGTTGGGCGGTGATGGGGGAGAGTGGGTCAAAGCTTTCTCTGATTTTGTCGGTCTTCTGTTTGAAGAAGGCGGAAAGTCGTCGGCAGAGATGACGGGGAGGGAGAAGGTGCAGGGGGAAAGAGCAGAGAGCTGAAAGTTTTTAATGATTGTTTGGGGTTGTGGGCGTTTATTAAAGATGAGAAGTAGGATTGTTTTGCGGCGGTGAGTTACATGGCGAAGTGCACTGCGGAGTTGAGTTTCTTCCATCTCTGCTCGGCCACTCTGGACGCCCGACGCAGTTCTTTAGGGAGGGTGGTAAGCCAGGCTTTCCTGTGTGCAGGTTTTGGTATGTGTGAGGGGGGGCCTGATCGAGGGCTGTAGTTAATGTGGTGTTATAGAGGGTGGCAGCAGCATCAGCGTCAATTGAGGAAGCTGGGTCTGTGAGAGGGAGAAAGGGCTCAGAGAATGAATGGAAATTGATAAGTTTAAGGTTTCTGCGGGGATGACATAGTTTCCGGAGAGGGGGAAATGTGGTGGGGGGAGAGGGAGGAAAAAGTAAGCAGATTGTGGTCGGATAGAGGGAGAGGTGAGATTGAGTGGTCAGTGAGGGAACAAAGGCGGGTGAAGAAAGGTCGAGCGTATGGCCATCCTTATGAGTGGCTGAGGGGACCATTAGGAAAGGCCAAAGTAGGTGGTCAATAATAGTAGTCTAGAGGAGCGGGGTGGGGGGTTTAAGTGAGGATGTTGAAATCACCCATGATGATAGTGGGGATGTCTTAAGAAAGGAAGTGGAGAAGCCAAGTGGTGAAATGGTCGAAAAAGGTGGGGGTAGATCCTGGGAGGCGGTAGATTACAGTAGCTGATGGTTTCAGGGGGAAAAGATCCAGACAGGGTGCACCTCGAAGGAGGGGAAGGAGGTAGATGGTGCAGTGTAATTGGGGTGAAGGAGCAGCTGTTGGGCAGGAGTATCCCAACACCTCCACCATGGGTGTTAGCAAGGGCAGGAGGTGTGAGAAAGAGTGAGTCCGCCATAGGAGAGTGCAGCGGGGGAGGACTGTGTCAGAGGGGGTAAGCCATGTTTCGGTGATGCCAAGGAATCAGAGGTTGTTGGAGAAGGAAAGGTCATGGGTGATTGAGAGTTTGTTGCATACCGAGCGAGTGTTCCAGAGTTCTCTGGGTAGGGGGACTGGGGGAGGGGCTGGGTGAATGGGTATAAGGTTGTGTGGTTGCAAGGGTTTGTGTTGGGGAGTGGGTATGGGTTATAGGTGGGTGAAGAGATGTGATGGGGGGACCAGGATTGAGGGATATGTCACCTGTGAGTAGGAGAAGCAGCAAGAGGGTTAGAAGGTGGAGAAGGAGAGTTTATGTGGTGGGTGTGCATGCCTGGAGACAAGGGACTGTGCGTGGAGGAACAGTTCAGAGGAATGGGTGAGGAGGGTGGGTAGGATTAAGGGAGAGATCACTACTTCCTTGGTGGGGGGACGGATGAGCGGGGTTAGTAGGAAGTGAAGTAGAGTGGGTTGATGGTGAAAAGAAGAAGAAACATTGTAGGTAACAGCTATGCATGCAGCTCGTAGAGGTGAGATACCTCAGGGGTGGGGTGAGGCCAGAAAGGTGGTGAGGTGTAGTAGGAAAGAGATTTAACCAGGAATGGAGTGCAGCCAGGGTTGAGGTGTAGTCTGAGATGAAATGAAGTCATGGATTTGATGAAGCCAGGGATGTAATGTAACCAGGGACGAGATGCAGCCAGGGAGCAGATGCAGCCAGTGATGAGGTGCCACCAGGGATGAGATGCAGCCAGGGATGAGATGCAGCTAAGGAAGTGATGGAGCCAGGGACAAAATGGAGCCAGGGATGAGATGCAGTCAGTGGATGAGATGCAGCCAGGGATGAGATGCAGCCAGGGATAAGATGCAGCCAGGTGATGTGATGCAGCCAGGGATGAGATGCAGCCAGGGATAAGATGCAGCCAGTGATGTGATGCAGCCAAGGAAGGGATGTAGCCCGGGGTGGGGTGCAGCCAGGGGTCGGAGGCAGCATGAGGGTGAGCGGAGGTGCTGAGATCATAGTATGGAGCTGATCGTTGTTTTTCAGCTGGAGGTGGGTTGACGGCGGGGCTGGTGGTGATATGAGGCAGGATCGACATCCTTATCTACTTGGTGCCTTTAGTGTAGGCCGGCAGTGAGTGGGGTGTCCGAATCTGCTGTTCAGCCTCCAGGCCTGATGGTGTTAAACAGGAACAGTAAGGAGATGCGGGTGGAATGGTGGTGGTTCTGTGCAGGCCAGATGTTGTGGGAGTGAGGGCCGCAGCAGGAGGGGATCGGACCATCAGTCCAGGGCAGGGTCCACTCAGTAGTGCGGGTAGTATGCCGGGAGTGCCTCTCACCTACTGGACCCACCGGGAACCGAAGGAGCAGCCCTTGATGTCAGCCACAGGGTCGCCATTGCGGGGAGGTCGGACCTGCTGGAGCAGTGCTGGGAGGGCAGCCAGTGAAATGGAGCTGGTGCCAGGCTCGTGTGGCCTTGGGTTCCTCTCTGGCACCTGGCAGTTGCAGCAGAAGATAATCTTGCAAGAGCAGTGCTGGGGGAGGCTACTCACCTGCTGGACCTGCCGGGAGTTGAAAGAGTGGCCTTTGATGTCAGCCGCTAAGATCATCACTGTGGGGAGGTAGGACCTGCTGAAGCGGTGTTGGGAGGGCTGCCAGTAAGATGGTGCTGATGCCAGGGTCATGCGGCCTCTGTTCTACTTGCAGCACCCGGCGGTTACAGCGGTGCAGCAGTAGATGGTCCTGCTGGAGCGGTGTGAGGGTCCTCCAGGTAAGCAAGAGCAGGGCAAGGTGGGGTGCTGTTCTGCTGGACAGCGCCTAGGTTCCGGTGCTTCTGGGGTCAGAGGCCCAGGTGGGGGAACCACAGGGCACGGCCGCTAGCCACATAATCGGGTCAGCCACCGATTGCAATATATGGCTCAGATGGTCAGTGAGGTGGTCGGGGGTGACAGCAATGAGGATACGTGTGTGTAAAGAGGACAGGCGAGCTTGGGTGAGTTGGTTGGTGTCCAAGTGCCTGAAGCCTCCTCACACACATCCGTCACCCCTGGCGGCCATCTTTACTGATGACTGTGCATGTCCCCTCTGCATTGTAAAGTGCAGAGCAAAATATTGGCGCTATATAAAGATTATTATTATTTTTATTATACATATATGTTATTTTGTCAACTCCAATTGTTTTCAAGTTCTGGCCAAGGATTTTAGGCATGGCACCCAGTGTGCCGATTACCACTGGGACCACCCTCACTGGCTTGTGCCAGAGTCTTTGCAGTTCGATCTTTAAATCCTCATATTGTGTAAGTTTTTCCAGTTGCTTCTCCTCGCTCCTGCTGTCACCAGGTATTGCCACATCGACAATCCACACTTCCTTTTTCCTTACAATGGTAAGGTCCGGAGTATTGTGTTCCAAGACTTTGTCAGTCTGAATTCGGAAATCCCATAGTAGTTTTTCATGTTCATTTTCAATAACCTTTTCAGGTTTATGATCCCACCAGTTCTTTGTGAGGCTGGTGGACCTATCTAGGCTTGGAGAAGACCTTGGTGAATCTATCCAGGCTTGGAGAAGACCATGGTGGACTTATCTAGGCTTGGAGAAGACCATGATAGACCTATCTAGGCTTAGAGAAGATCCTTGTGGACCTTTCTAGGCTGCACAAGATCAATCTCTCTACAGAGCGTTCATCCAGCAAGTCTCTATGGCTTTACATGTCATGTTATAAAATTCTGTGTAGTACTTGCAAGTTCAAAATGCTCAACAGACCCATGGATAAAATCCTTAAGGGGTTTAGATTCACTTGTGGGGGGGTTCTGCTGTTTAGCATTATAGGTGTCCTTCAGATGCAACATGCTGGGGGACCGAGATGCGAATAATACTCAAAAAATACTTTGCACTCAAAATAGTTTTTTGTTGCCGTGTTTTTTATTCAACAAATTAGAAAAAGCATATGTTTCGGTCCAGTGATCTCAGACTTTTAGGGCTCACAGTGAAAGAATCAATCAGACTAATAACAACTAGAGCACTCGAGAGACATGACCGGTGTCCACTCCCCTTACCCAGCGATGGATACCGCAGTCACATCTCCTAGGCGCTCTATTTGGCATTTAAGATCACTGTGCCCTGTGCTGCCTTGTCTGATTGATTTGTTCACAATGATTACAGCTCTACAGAGCAAATAGGGAGACTCTTCTTCTAAGGGTACGCACACACTGGCGTGAAACTCGAACTACTGCAATGCGAGTTAAAATCATATTGCAGTCGAGCAATGATATTCAATGTCCGAGAGCACATTTCTGAATGTCGGAGGTTTTTTTCTCATCCGCTTCACGGACGACAAAGAAGTTGCAACATGCTGCGACAGTATGCAATTCACAGCCGAGACTCGCCAATGCAAGTCTATGGACCCAACAATAATCACGGAGCGCAGTCGGACCGCACACGGACCATCCAAGTTTGGTGCTATTTTTCACTAATACATTACATTCTGTAGCTCAGACAACTGTAAAGACTGTTCCTGTAAATGATTATACAGTGAATAGTTGCTGAGAAAAAAAACGGATTGCACGTGGAAGCCACACTGACCAAAACTCGGATGACACTCGTACGACTCTCAGATACGTCAATCGGACCATTTTTTCACTCGTCAGTTAGGGATGGGCGAATCTACTCGCTAGGACTCGTTACTCGGCGAGTAGTAAGGGACTCGCAGGACTCGGTACTCTGCGAGTTTCCCAGCGTTTACTCGCACGAGTCCAAAACAAATCAATTGCAAATGCTGACAAAACTAGGATTGCCATTGTTTGCATTAGACTCGGCTACTGTGCCAGTGATAGCAGGGAAACTCGCAAATAACTGCTGTTACATTGCGAGCCGAGTCCAGCTGTCTTCTCTGTGCAGCTCCAGGGTCCTAGAGCCCCCCTGCTCACAGACATGATATAGCAGTGCTGAGATTGTTCTCAGTCTGCTCATTCCCTGTGCATAGACATCTATATGTATGCACAGGGGATGTAGCAGAGAGGACATCGCGTTTTGGACTACGTCGGACGGAAGAGGTTTTTTAATTAAAGATGGAGTCCCTAATGGCTTTTTTTTTTATTTCAAATAAAAAATTTTCTCTGTGTTTTTTTAACCCTTTATTGGAGATTCTTAGTGGCTGGGTCAAACGTGGCCTGACATTAAGAATCTCGGGCTTAATACCAGCTTGTATAACAAAGCTGGTATTAACCCCTTTATTACCCAGCGTGCCACCGCCACCAGGGCCGCTGGAAGAGCGGGGTTCAGCGCCAGAGGATGGCGCTTCAATGAACGCGCCATCTTCTGGGGCGGCTGCGGGCTGCAATTTGCAGCGGGGTGTGCCCAGAAAGCTTGGGCATCCCTGCGCTGCGGATTCCAGCCCCCAGCTGCTTAGCTGTACCTGGCTAAACATAGAAATTGCGCGGAGCCCCACGCATTTTTTTTTTATTATTTCATGAATTTCAGAGTCAGAGTCTCAGAGTCAGAGTCTCAGAATTTCATGAAATAATTTAAAAAAAATGCGTGGGGCTCCGCGCAATTTCTATTTCTAGCCAGGTACAGCTAAGCAGCTGGGGGCTGGAATCCGCAGCGCAGGGATGCCCAAGCTTTCTGGGCACCCCCCGCTGCAAATTGCAGCCCGCAGCCGCCCCAGAAGATGGCGCGTTCATTGAAGCGCCATCCTCTGGCGCTGAACCCCGCTCTTCCAGCGGCCCTGGTGGCGGTGGCACGCTGGGTAACAAAGGGGTTAGGGCCAGCTTTGTATTATCAGCTGGCCCTAAGCCCGAAATTTATGGCGGTCACGCCAATATTAGACATTACCGCCATGAATTTCTATTAAATTGTTTTAAAAAAAACACAACACAGAGAAAAAGTTTTATCAGAAATTTTAAAAAAAAGCCATTAGAGACTCCATCTTTAATTAAAAAAAATCCTCTTCCGTCCGACGCAGTCCAAAACGCGATGTCCTCTCTGCTCATCCCTGTGCATAGATATAGATGTCTATGCACAGGGAAAGAGCAGACTGAGAACAATCTCAGCTCTGCTACATCAGGCAGCAGGCGGGCTCTAGGACCCTGGAGCTGCGGCAGCCAGCACAGAGGAGACAGGACTCTTATCTGTGCGAGTTTCCCAGCGATTACAGTTGCAAAGTAAACGAGTCCAATGCAAATAAATGACAAAACTAGGATTGCTTCAGGCTGAAGCTTCCTAGACACATCTGTGATTTGTAAATCTCACACTACTCGCTATTACTCGCTTCCCCATTCATTAACATTGGACTCGCTAGACTCGCAACGAGTAGCGAGTCCTGTGCTCGGACTCGCTAGAGTCAAGCGATTCCGAGTAATTTAGGATTCGCCCATCACTATCGTCAGTGTGTTTCCAGCCTAATACCCTCACCTGGATAACACTGCTTGTGGCTACATCATACTCTTTGGCAATTCCATATAATCTACATCGGATTAATCATGCTCATATACTTGAACACATTGTAAAAGATTTGTGATCACTGGACCAAAATGTTTGCTGTTTCTGTCAAATAAATGACACAGCAACAAAAAAACTATTCTCGAGTACCAAGTATTTTCTGAGTAGAACAAGGTTTGGGCACCTACTTGAGCACCATACAAAGGAAGTGCCACTAGATATAGTCCTGAAACGCAATTACCAACAGAACAGGTACAGCACCAGCATGGGAGGTGAGTATAGGGTCTTTTATTATAGCTGAGGGAACAAGCGGAATCAGAATGGGTTGTCCTAGTAGTGGAGAACTCATTTAAAGAACAAGCAAAATTAACGTAGTCGCTTACACAACACTATAGACTAAAATATAGACTCTCCCATCTTTGTCACCTACTTTTCATCACTGACTCAATCTTGGAAGCCCAAGAATTATACTATTTATTTCTCTATTTTTTTTAATAGTGATTGCCATAACACCTCCTCCATCTTATCTTGAGGGTCTCGGGAAAACATCTAAAATTTCTCTTGGACTATTTTGGAAGACCTATGGGATTATAAACACATGGGATTCTTGTTCATGATATTTTCATTAAATGTTCAATAGGAAAAATATTTCTAAGGCTGCCTTCACACTGGCATCCATTTTTAACCACGTGGATCAGCCACAAACAGGATGCCCAGTTTTTAGCCCTATTTTCTTTCAATGAGGTTGGAAAACACTTCCATGGGCATCCTTGTGTGACTGTTTGTCGAGTCCATGGAGACCAAAAACGTATCTGGCTACGTTTTTGGTCTCCGCGAAAAGTACCATGATGTCACAGATCCATACGGATCCGTGGCACTACGTGAAAAATCAGAATGGGTGCTTATTGACATGGAAAGCCATGGACAGTATGGATCCCAGCAGATCTGCATCACCGGGCTGTGAAGCATGAACTGCGCATGCACAGGACATATGCACAACGTAGTTGTTAATGACACGCCACTAGGGCAAGTCATTATGGATCCTAGGGATCCATGAAAACTATACAAACAGATGCTACTTGCTGCATGCAGTTTGCCTGTTGCATGGGAATCTGTGGGCATGCAGATTTTCCTGTATGCCTACGGATTACAAAATTACCAGTGTGAAAGCATCCTTACATGTATTTTCCTCGAAAAGTATATTTAGAACCTTTTCTTTATCCTGATTTGTAAAATGATTATGTAGAAACAAATAATTAAGAAGAAGAATAAAGTCTACATCCAGAAACCACATTTTGACTGTTCAGCATCGGCAAAGTAAATTATACGTTAATTTGTATATCGCCCTCCAGTTCTTTTGTTCTTTGTAAATTTTGTTTTCTATAATTTTTGTTTTCCGAATTTACAGATTTATTGTTTACTGTTTGTATATAACATGCATTTTAATTAGTCTCTCATTCGCCTGTTAATGCAATTCTGTTTTGGATATAACACTTTAATTCCGATGTTTTGTGACCCAACATTCACAGAGGTATCATTTATCGCTTTGTGTTAGTAACAGTTACAATGTTTTCTTTTCCATACTGCTATAGATGGCAAATCATTAGTTTTTACCAATTTCCATATAAGCCCTAAAGGCACCGTTTCATATTGAGTGGCATTTCCTACCTTCTGCTTGACTTACCCACACATCACTTTTTACAGCATATGCCATGCTTTAGAGAATGTAATTCTTTCATAATGCCCGTTCAGCCCACTCGAAGTTGGAATAACATAAACATTTTTCAAATCACCAGAAGAATGGTTTCACGAACGCTACATACTCA
>JARQOC010000005.1:49342021-49404521 GCA_033576535.1 Allobates femoralis
GATCGGCACCTGCCTTTCTGAATGGGTCTTGCATACATCTCAGGTCTCGCATGCATCTCGCATGAGTCACCTGCCTTTCGGAATGGGAGCGTGGAGCTGCATAGAAACGCAAGCAGTTCCACGCTCCTGTACAGAGAGACAGGTGTCGGGCTGGGTGACTCATGCGAGATGCATGCAAAACACTCACATGCAGCTCCCATAACTGTGTCTCTGCCCTTAGTTTCAGGATAAAAATGAGCAAATAAAACATATTGACATGGATTAACACAAATGAGTTACCGATGTCACCATGTAATAGCTGTGAGTCTCGGTAGGAAATCAAAATGAGAGACTCTTATTTTTATCATTGCTAATATAAGGTTGACTTGCAGTTGCATTCCTCCCTGAAGACACCAAACGCACTATTGTATTGTAATGTGAAATGTGTCCTGCATCTTTACAGGTAATGTATAATGTGTACTGTATCGTAAAGAATTGTAATGTTATGTATAATGTATAGCACTTGTATAGATAGTTGTGAGACAGTAGGGTAGGGGTCTGTAACCTGTAGCTCGGGAGCCACATATGGCTTGCTGACCCATGGCCTGTGGCTCGCGACTGTCTTCCAGCTTGGTCCATAAGCACCAGGTCTAGCCAACAGCTTTGAAGTTCAGGTTTCCAGTGACTTTTGTGAGTAATATATGTTTTCCCTTTGCTTGTAATAAGAGTTGGTGATTGAGGAATATTATATTATTCTTGTGAACTAATCTGATATGCAGGCACATGAGTAGTAATAATTTATTAATTTATTTAGTTAAAGTAAACCTGTCAAATGTAAAAGCACTATTAACTGGCAGATATGGGGTTAATCTGCAGGTTAATAGCATTCTGAACCTACCCGGCACCTGCACAATACAGCCCACTGCCGGGGAGAAAAGAACTCGAATCCTCCTGGCAGTGTACTGGATTCAGTCACGGGGGTAATGCTGGCACAGGTTCAGTCACTGCTCAGTGTATGGAGAGCGGCGGATGAAACCAGGCCCCTGCATTGACTGACAGCTGGTTCTAATGCTGAGTAGTTGTCAGTCAGTGTGGAGGACGAGGTTACAGAGTGGTGACTGAACCTGCACTGTCACCACCCCCATGACTGAATCTGGAATGCTGCTGATTAGGTTCTTTCACACTCAACTTCAATGTGCAGGCACCGTGCAAGTTCAGAACGTTATTAACCTGCAGATATGGGGGTTCATTTGTGGGTTAATAACATGGTAAATCTGCCTTGCACCTGCACATTGAAGCCTCCTGATGGGGATAAAAGAACTCTGAGAGTGCCATCACACCTGGCGACGGCACCGGAGATGTCGGCGGCGACTGGCGGGAGTGCGCACATTTTTGGAGCCCCGCCAGCGTTGCCGCCCTTTGTTTACATGGGGAGACATCTCCGGCAAAGCCCCGGCGAGCTGACACAGGCGGCATCGCTGCCGGGATGTCTCAAAACCCCAGCGACGATGCAGTAAAATGGGAGCCATAGGCGGTTTACATGAGGCGATGTGGACACATCGCCCCAGATCGGACGCCTGGTTTCACATCACTGATGTGAAACCAGGCGAGCACTCAGAGGTGCCGACATCGCCCCTTTACATTAGGCGACACAGGGGCAATATCGGCGCCGATAGGCCACGCCCCTACATCACCTAATACATCTTCGGTGCCGTCGCCAGGTGTGACAGAACCCTATTCCTTCTGGCAGCATTCTGGTTTCAGTCTCTAGGGCGGTGCCGGCACAGGTTCAGTCAGCGCTCTGTGTATGAAGAGCGGTGGATGAAATCACGTCCCTTCACTGGCTGACAGCTGGTTCTAATGCTGAGTGGTTGTCAATATAGAGAACAAGGTTAGATCCATCGCTCTCCACATATAGTAATGAATGAGCCTGCATTGGTGCCACCCCCGTGACTGAATCCAGAATGCTGCTCATTAAAGTTTTTTCCTACTGACTTCAATGTGTAGGCGCTGGTCATGTTCAGAACGCTATTAACCTGCAAACATACCCCATATCTACAGGTCAATGCTGGTTTTACACATTACAGGTTCCCTTTAAGGAGTTGTAGACTCTCCTTTTATCCTGGTATTGCTCCCCAAGACCTCTGATTTCCAAAGACACTTTTCTTAGGTTTCTTGAATGTACTCGTCATTTTCTTTAAACGGTTTGTTAGCATTCTTGCCATCAACGACCTTACAATTCAAGTTTAATCTACCATTTGAAAGAATGACTCTCTATGGCACCATCTACCGGTATTTAAAAATCATTAAAATATTCCAGGTTTGACATTAGTCACTGGAACACACAATTGGCTAATATGTCGTACTCTCTGCAGCTCGCTTTTCAGCTTTGAAGAGCAAGGGGTCGAAAGACTCATGTCATTATTATGGCTATTAGAAGTTTGAGAAATTAATGACAATTACTATTAATGCCTGACTAAAGAGCAATTCTCTCTAACGGCAAATTCTTTGTTGGCACATCTTTCTAGTTGTTATTTCTTTACATTAAATGTGTTTACACTATATGTCTTTTTCTGATCATCCGAGTCTACTTTGGATTAAAGCCTAGATAAAGTAGTATAGCAAATGTATGCACTTGCAGTGCCTTGAAAAGGCATATAAAGAGAATGTGTCGACAGGTTTTGTTGTGTAAACTGAGAACAGCTTGAGATCTAGTTAAGGCATTGATTTCATGGATTTCTCAATTATTAGGCTGTGTGCTGTTGTTTCAATACACTTATCTCTACCCAGACTAGATCCAACATGAGACCTGGTCCAACCACACTCCCCGCACTGCTTAGCAGCTTAATGTCAATATACTATGTACACAGAGAGCTATGGTGAGGGCGGGGTTAAGTTTCTGAGTTCTGCTACATGCTACAGCTAAAAACTTTGATAGTGTCCAAACTGCTGCAAAAATTAAAGCAAATTATTCTTAGCTGGATTTAAGGTCTCTGTCTCTACATTATGCTGCTCTAAGATGAAGTCAGAAAAAACTGGTGGGAAATTTAGTTTAAATGTATTTTATTGGGAATTTACGTAATATACCAAGGCAAAGTAACACGTATTTGTGAAATGTAAAGGAAATGATTCATGGTTTTAAAAATATTTTAAAAATCAAATTTAAAAATTGCCAAGTGATTGGTATTCTTTCCCCTTAAGTTAAAACTTTTAGGACCATGTTTCTTTTCAATCACTGCTGCAAATCTTTTAGGGTATGTCTCTACCAGATTTGTACGTATAGTTCTACCTCAAGGCCCAGTTACACACAGATAATTGTGCAGAGATTGTTCGCAGATCTCTGGTTGCAGTGAAATCTTGGACACATTGTTACATTTGTAGACGGCCACAAAATAGAACAATGTGTCCATGATTTCACTACAACCAGAGATCTGCGGGCTGAGGAGAAGGCCTAAATGGGTGCATGATTGTTTAAAAGCCGGAAGTAAAAAGCCGCTGGCTTTTAAACAATCACTCAGCGGATGCAGGCTCTCCCGCCACCTCCCCGTCCACTCCTCTTCCTCCAACTTCTGCCCGCTTCCATTCCTGGATGCGAGCCGATGGCTATTTCAAATGAACTCCTGATACTTCAGCTGTTTGTTTGAAATACCCGGCGGGAAAGCGGCAGTGAAGTCTTGTCACCACCGACTTTTTCAAATGATCAGCATCAGCTGATTGTTTGAAAAAGTCGGCGATGACAAGAGTTTTGTCATGGCTGGCTTTCCCGCCGGCTGTTTCAAATGATCAGCTGCTCAGCATCAGCTGATCATTTGAAAAACCTGGTGGTGACAAGAGCCTTGTCACTGCTGGCTTTCCCGCCAGCTATTTCAAAAGATCAGCTGATCAGCATCAGCTGTTCATTTGAAATTACTGGCAGGAAAGCCGGTGGTGACAAAAGCTCTCCCGCTGGCTATTTCAAAAGATCAGCTAATCAGAATTAGCTGTTGTTTGAAATAGCTGGCAGGAAAGCCAGCGGTGACTAAAGCTTTCCTGCCGGCTATTTCAAATGGTCAGCTAATCAGCATCAGATATCGTTTGAAAAAACTGGCACTGACAAGAGTCTTGTCACCGCCGGCATTCCAGTCGGGTATTTCAAATGATCAGCTGATCAGCATCAGCTGATCCTTTGAAAAAGCCGGTGGTGAAAGAGTGTTTTTCCCGCCGGCTATTTCAAATGATCAGCTGATCGTTTGAAATAGCCGACAGGAAAGCCGGTAGTGACAAGAGCTTTCCCGCCGGCTATTCTAAACAATCAACTAATCAGCTGATCATTTGAAATAGTCGGCTTCAGCTGATTCAGGTCATTGAGCCTGATATTGATCATCCGATCAGTTTGCCGTCTATGATTTTACCGTCGGCTTTTAAACAATCATGCACCCATATCAGCCTTTTCCTCAGCCCCCAGACTGCTTTTTGGGTCCAGCAGACAATTACACGCATTTCCCCATTGACTTGCTACTCGTAACGAGTACCTGAGTATTGGGACCTACTCATTACGAGTATAGTGAGTCTGAATATTTCACTACTCACTACCAAGGTGATAGAAGCTTTGCTCGTCCCCTTGGTCTCTGATATAGCAGAGCCGAAAGTGTTCAGCACAGACATGAGGGTCGAGGGGTTAATAGAGATGCAGTCCCTAAATGTACTTGCGTTTTTTTTTTTTTTTTTTTAATGAACTGTTAAAAAAAATTGACGTGGGCTTAGCCATATTTTTATATGCCAGCCAGGTATAGCAGGCAGGTACGGGCTGCCCCCAACCCCCAGCTGCCTATTTGTGCATGGCTCAAACCAAAAATTTAGGGAAGCCCTATTTTTAATTATTTCATGAATTTCATTAAATAATTTAAAAAAAATTATGTGGGTCTTTGCCCTATTTTTGGGTCAGGCCAAGTACGACTAGGCAGCTGGGGGCTGGAATCCGCAGCGTAGGGTGGCCCAAGCTTTCTGGGCCCCCCGCTGCGAATTGCAGTCCGCAGCCGCCCAGAAAATGGCGTGTTCATAGAAGCGCCATCTTCTAGCGCTGTACCCGACTCATCCAGGGCCCTGATGTGGGTGACTCACTGGGTAATAATGGGTTTAGGACCAGCTTTGTATTATTAGCTGGCCCTAAGCCCGAAATTCATGGGGTCACGCCAATATTAGACATGGCAAGTGAGCCACCCGCACCAGGGCCCTGGATGAGTCGGATACAGTGCCAGAAGATGGAGCTTCTATTAATGTGCCATTTTCTGGGGCTGCTGCAGACTGCATTTTGAAGGGGGGTGTGGACAGAAAGCTTGGGCTACCCTGAGCAGTGGACTCCAGCCCCCAGCTGCCTAGTTGTACCTGGCTGGACACAAAAGTAGGGCTAAGCCCCACATATTTTTTTTTTTTTTAATTATTTCATGAAATTCATGAAATAATTAAAAAAAAGGGCTTCCCTATATTTTTGGTTCCCAGCCGGGTACAACTAGTCAACTGGGGGTTGTAGACCAGTCAGCTGTACCTGACTGGCCTACAAAAATATGGTGAAGCTCACATCAATTTTTTTTTAATAGTTCATTTTAAAAAATAAAAAAAAACACAAATACATTTAGGGACTGCATCTTTATTAACCCCTCGAACCTCATCTATGTGCTGAACAGTCTCGGCTCTGCTTCATTAGAGACCAAGGGGACGAAAAAAGCTTCTATCCCCGTAGTCCCTAAAGGAGAATAAATATTTTTCTTTTTATGAATTATTAAAAAAAAATTGACATGGGCTTCGCCCCAACCCACAGCTTCCTATTTGTACCCGGCTGGGGACCATAAATATAGGGAAGCCCTTTTCTTTAATTATTTCATGAATTCCAAGAAATAATTAAAGAAAAAACCATGTGGGGCCTCACCCTATTTTTGTGTCCAGCCAGGTACAACTAGTGAGCTGGGGGCTGCAATTCACAGCACAGGGTGGGCCAAGCTTACTTCCCTCCCGCTGTGAATTGCAGTCCACAGCTGCCCCAGAACATGGCACATTAACAGAAGCGCCATCTTCTGGCGCTATATCCAACTTGTCCAGTAGCCCTGGGGCCGGTTGGCTCGCTGGGTAATA
This sequence comes from Allobates femoralis, assembly GCA_033576535.1. Taxonomy (NCBI): domain Eukaryota; kingdom Metazoa; phylum Chordata; class Amphibia; order Anura; family Aromobatidae; genus Allobates; species Allobates femoralis. The sequence continues at coordinate 49,348,109 of JARQOC010000005.1, forward strand.
ATGGGGTTAGGGCCAGCTTTGTATTATCAGTTGGCCTTAAGCCCAAAATTCATAGGGGTCATGCCAATATTAGACATGACTACCATGAATTTCTAGCAATCATATAGAAAAAAAAAACGCAACAGGGAGAAAATATGTTTTTATTAGAAATTAAAAAGGTCACAATTAGGGACTCCATCTTTATTTAAGAAAAGAACCCCACCCCCTCCGAAGTAGTCCAGGTTCGAGGGTCCCACGAAATCCAATCCGGATCCAATATCATCTGATTGGTTTTCCAGATAAATGATCAATATTAGGCTCAACGACCTGAATCAGCTGAAGCCAGCTATTTCACATAATCAGCTGATGCTGATTGTTTGAAATAGCCAGCGGGAAAGCCGGCGATGACAAGACTTCACTGCCCGTTTTCCCACCAGGTGTTTCAAACGAACAGCTGATGTATCAGCTGTTTATTTAACATACCCATCAGCACACTTCCAGGAATGTGAGCGGACAGGAGTTGGAGGAAGAGGAGCAGGCGGGGAGGCGTCGGGGGAGCGTGCATCAGCTGAGTGATTGGCGAGGAGGCATTGGAGGAGCGTGCATCAGGTGAGTGATTGTTTCAAAGATAGCGTTTTTTTACCGTAGGCCTTTAAACAATCATGCACCCATATCAGCCTTTATCTCAGCTCCCAGACTGCTTTTTTGGGTCCAGCAGACAATCGCTCACATTTTCCCATTGACTTGCATTGGATTTGTAACGAGTACCCGAGTATTGGACCTACTCGTTACGGGTATAGTGAGTCTGAATATTTCACTACTTGCTTATCCCTAATTATGAATATTTTTCCAAGACACAATATGCTAGTTTCTGTATGTTGATCCATTGCCAGCTCTTGGTCTTTGAGGTTCAACTCTAGATATCAAGAAAAATGATACATAAAAGCCTAAACAAAGACCTGACGCATTTGTTCAGGACTATGACCACAAGCTCCAAAAGCTTTCAGAGTGTTGATATCAATGAAAAAGTGGTGCTTGTTATGAATCCCTAATGTCTCATCTTCATCTCTGTTTGGCTCCTCTACATTGTTAAGAAAGTACTGGAAATGAATGAGGATGCCTTTCTCTATTCTTATGCTTTCAGACTATAATAGAAAGGTTATTGCCAACTGAGAGAATGTATTTGTTCAACACTACAAATTACATTTGAAGATCTTTTCAAGATTTGTCATCCTTGCTCTACCAAGTGCCAGACTATGTTATATTTCTTGACTCTACTGTATACGATGCATTTGCCTTCATCTGTAAAGTTGTGGGCCTCGATATATCATCTATGTTTTTTTTAAGTAATTTTTATGTTTTGTCTTGTAGTTATTGCCTTATTTTGTGCAAAACTCTTCTAAATTGCACATCCCGTTCATGAATTTTGTGCAGTCAATAAATGTCTTCTTTATGTCTACAACTGTTATTGGTAGTCAATGTAAATAACCAGCACGTCTCGCAAAATTTTGTAAATGATTTTGGAAAAAAAATTCTAGAGTATAAAAAAATCATTCCAAGGTTAGACTGCATATTTGAAACAAATGTTGTGATTTTCTTAAAATTCAAAAATGATGAATTAGGAAAAAAACATCTGAAAACCATATAGTCTGACAACAATGTTGAACATAAAAAACAGTCAAAACATATAAAATAGCCTTATGGCCACTTTACACGTCCCGACATCGGTCCGATATTAGATACAACACCGCGGCGAGCGCGCTTTTTCTGGGCAGAATTCCAAGATCGCATAGGAGATGTTACACAGCGAGATATGGCAGGCAACACAACAGCGATGTGTACGCCCTCTTGTAACGGCCGACCCAGGAACGACCATTTAACATGGGAGAGAATAGGGGAAGTTGTACTCCAAATTGTTGGGCTTTCACACAACACGATCTGGCCACAACGTCCATCCAATATCGGCCCGTTGGAGAGCAGGCTCATTTGATCCCCAATATCGTTTTGGCATCGTTCGTGCATCGTATTGGACATTTATACCATACAACGCACGAACGATATCGGGGCCAACACACAAACCATGTGACTTTTTTTCAGAGTTAGACGCCGATATTGCGAAGTGTAAAGTGGCCATTAAGAAGCAAACAAAGTAAAAGAACCACTAGGCACAAATGATAAAACAAAAATGAGACAAAAAAAGACTCAAATGCAATATTGAATTGGGCCCATAATTTGATATTTGTTACAATCTACTATATATTTTTATTAAAAAAAAATGTTGATGTTGATATTGGCAATTAATAGCTTATATTGGAGAAGAGAAATGGATTAACAAAAAAACAAATTTGGATGCAAATGAGGCGCTTCAGTGCATCCTTGGTGCAGCCAAAGGCTGATTGCATCATTGCGTTTATTTCCTATGTTCAAGACTCTGACATCATTAGAAAAGAAGGCCATCCAATCTCTTTAAAACAATAAGGTCAGCAGACAAAGGGTCCTTGATCATTATGGATCATTGAGGTTATCACCATGATAATAGTTAGGAGGAGACATGGATTAGGTATTATGAAAAACATTTTGACAATGAGGGTGATCAATGAGTGGAACAGGCGGCCACGAGAGGTGATGAGTTCCCCTTCAAAGGAAGTCTCCAAACAGCGGCTGGACAGACATCAGTCTGGGATGATTTAGTGAATCCTGCTTTGAGCAGGGGGTTGGACACAATGACCCAGGAAATCTTCACCAACTCTACCTTTCTGATTCTATGATTCTATAAATTATCAGTTACCTTCGCAAAGTACACAAGTCTCCAGGGACTCAATAGAAATCCCATACCATTGACTAAATAACAGTAACATTCTTTATCAACCAACATGATGTTGCTATGGTTTTCTATATAGTAATTCAAATTCATAAATCCCTACTAATCCCTTCCACCCTGGAACCTGTTTTAACCCTAAAGACCAGACCATTTTTTTTTATTCTGATGTGTGTCAATTTGTGATGGAATAAATCTGGAAAGGTTCAAAAAATCCCCGTGATTTTGAGATTGTTTTTTTCGTGATATATTGTACTTCATGTTACACTATGTGGCGTTTGGAGAGCACTCTGATGGGTCTAAACAGTCTAAACCTCCCACAAGTGATGTTTCAAAGATTTTAAGGACTGATGAGATGAAAATGACTTTTCATGGACCAGATGGATCGGCCTGTGGCTAGGTCAGTAATGGTCACAGACCTCCACTACAACTCCGACACCTGCTAGGAGGAGGTGGGGTACTGCTTTGGGTTTCTAATATTAAAAATGAGCTGGTTTTGATCTTATTAGGATGAAAATGGACTCCAAATCATTTACATACTACCAGTTTTTGGAAGGAGAGACAGTGGAACAACAAGAGCAATAGGATGTTATTTGATGTGGTAGTCTGCTCTGCTGATGTTAAAACCAAGAAATGGAGAAAATGTTGCGAACATAAATCTGATAATCAATCCTATTCAATGCATATCGAAGTTTGACCAACTTCTTCATTATCTTTTATTCTACCAACCCGTTCATGCACCATCTTTTGAAAAATCATAAAATTCTTATAGACCTGACAGAGAGACTGATTATACTAGATATCAGTTCATTACTTAGCAACTTATCTACCTATAGAGTATGGTCAACTCTTTACATAACAGTCACGGTAATAGAGGTACTCACTCTCTTTTAGATCGTCAATAGGCATGGTTTCCACGTAGAAGTTCATTTGGTTTATACATATTTTCATAAATCAGGCAAAGAGCATAAACTGGAGCCTTCCTCTGAATTTAAAGAAATGAAGATTGTCACAGTGTAAAACACAAACACGGATACACCGACACAGGTTTGGATACACTTCTCTGGATGTATTCTAATGGAGGTATACCAGTCTCTACTTTCTGGGAGTCTGGTGTCTCCAACAGCAGACAGATTTCAGGTCCATTAGTCTCTTAGGAGCTCTGTCATGCTCCACACACACACTTGGCCTCTCCACCATCTGCTGCACAGTTTCAGGACCTGGCTGACATCAGAAACATGTGACCTAGAACTAGTCACATGATATACCACCTGATTCACTCACAGGTGAAGAGATGTGTTCACTCACATACACACACACGCATATACTTGCATTAACTCTTCTGTGTAATGCTGCAAGACACAATGAAAGCATTCACATTTACAATGTAACAGACCTCTGCCTGTGCAATGTATACCAATCATTCACACCATGGCAGGTCGCCATATCACAATAGATAAGATTCTAAGTACCTCAATAGCATGTAGTAAAACTTCACAGTTTCCTGAGATTCGCTATACAACCTATTAATCTTATTCAGGAAATCGAACGGAAATCACCTATGTTTTCGGTCACAGCACTATACTCAAATAATTCACATGACATTGACTTGATATATCTAAATTGAGAGACAGAACAAGCTCAATGAGTCTTATCACTTAAAAGAAATAAGTATGAATAATTGTGGGTGCTCACTAGAGCTAATGAGCTAATTGTGAAACCAACAACTACCGTGTTTCCCCGATAGTAAGACCCCCCTGAAATAAAGACAGGGTGGGAGGGGAACGGGGGGTCTGCTAATGTAAGACCCCCCCCCCCCCCGAATGTAAGGCAGGGTAGGGGGGAGGAGGGGTCTTACTATCGGGGAAACACGGGGGGGGGGGTGTACATATATACATACATACACACATACAGACACAAGCATACACATATATACACACCACACACACAGTCACACACACACATAGCACCGCTTCTTACCGGGTCCGGTGTGGGGTCCCCGATGGTCCTGTGCCGTCCTCTGTGCTTCGGTCCGGTCCCCGAGATGATCCGCTGCCGTCCGCCGTGTTCCGGTGCCGTTTTGCACCGGTATTGCCAGGCCTAGGCTCCATGGTCCCTGCTCTTCCGGAGTTCAGGCCGCAGCTCCGCCCAGGTCATAGTGTGGGCCAATCAGCATAGCTGTCATACCTTCCGTTATTGACTGCTGAGATGTGTAACCCTGAACAGCCCAGTGTCCGTTCTCTGTGCTTTCCTCTGAGGCGAGCACAACACTCCTCGGCTCACACAGGCTTTCCTCACCTTCCTCCTCAGACCCACTCCATGGCTGTTCTGCCTGACTCACTTCTTCCCGCTCTTTCCACTACATCTAAATTACTATGGAGCAGTTGTAGTTCCCATGATTGCCTTCCCTCCAATGGTAGAACCAACGCCAGAACCTGTACCACAGGTAGTCCCAAGACTTGAAGAACTGGAAGTTGAGCCTGAAGAGGAAGAACAGATTCCTGGTCCCAGTGGGCTTGCCACTCCTACTGTCAGATCTCCATCCTCAGTAGTAGCAGATACTCCAAGTAGGTACACGTCTACCTGCACCATTATGCCAAGTACACCCAGTACACCAGCATTACGCAGATCACAGCATAGTACCCAGGGTCAGATACTGGCTAGGTACAAGGAATAAAGTGTGGAATCAAATGTGAAATGTAAATATGTTTGTCATAAAGCTAAATAGAACCTGTTAGAGTGTAAGTGTACGAAAAAGGGTGAGAGTAGCATGGTGTTAGGTGGCAGCCACGGAGAGTAAGAACTTGGCCTCTTATGCAGTGACCGGAGGGCTTAGAAGCCTACTGCACTTAAACCAGAGACACACGTAGAAACTTGTTTATATTAGTTTGCAACGTTAAAAGCCCAGTACCTACCGAGATTGTCCTGTAAGAACTCTTTGCATATTCTTGAACTTTGAACTTCTTTTCCTTTTTATTTACTTATAAACCATACAGAACTGGTTGTAGTAAAGACTAATTGTATATATTTATCAGCTCCAGTGGTAATAGACTAAGCCCCCGGAAAAACTGCTTTTTCAACTTTTTGGACTCTTTTTGAGCTTCAGTGTTTTTTGTATTTTTTTTTCTTTTAAGAGTCTGTACATAATAATTGTTTTGATGTGTTATTTGTTTGTTTTTCTACAGTCCCGGAGTACTGTTCTTTACTAAGGGGGAATGTGGCACCCCAGGGTTCATGTGCCACAGTAACACCACAAAGGGTAAGATTCCCACAACACTACACTAGTGCCTCCAGGCCTGAAGGGGAAGCTAAAGCTGCTTCCCTATATATGCTGGTATGGAGAGGAAGTGGGCAGTTCAGTGCAGGGCAGCACTGAGTAAGAAGGACCTGGGTGTAAAAGGGCTGTGTTACGCTCACCCCACGGTCCGCTATCCAGTTCCAGGCCAAGCCGGGATCTGAGGAAAAGGAGACAAGAGAAGCAGAGAAACACACCTGGGAGACCGACTTACCCTGAAACTCACTCCAGAGGAGCATAGTTACCAAAAATCAGACAGCACTCCTCATAGCACGTTTTGCCTTACTTTATTGGCCCATGTGTCCTGAACGTTTCGGTTCAGAAGAACCTTCTTCCAGCAGTGTACAGCTCATACATTGTGACAGGTTTATATAGTGTGCCAGTCATTTAGTGTTATTACAATCAATTATCAAAAAAGTGCCTTTTACAGTGATTTACAACCTAATATTCTTACAATTAGCTATTAGGGATTTTTATCTCATTCATTGATATAAAGTGCCTTGTGCTTAATTAGTCATAGTATTACAGTGTATGTTATACATTCATCTATGTCTAAAGTGCCTACAGGTGCTTTAAATACAGTTAATATATTTTCAATCATCAGACTCACCCATCACATGTGTTACACGTTACATCCCGGAGACCGGCGTCTTCCGGGTTCCCTGGGCATGCGCAGTAGTCCACCAATCAATCTCAGTGCTGTTTCCTACCAATCGCGCTGCTGTACGCGCGGTCATGTGGTACATCATCCAATGGCAGGTCCGCGCCTACATTATACATGCTGCGTCGCTGTCCTATGATGCTACTCTTAGATCTCCGTCCTCCATTTTAACTAAGGGCTATTGCTTGCCCATACTACGTATATCGGCTATAGTGTCCATATTCTCCAATAGTATTGCTCCCTACAGTACCCGTTCGTGTAACAACACGTTACCCTATTCCTTCTATTAGATCACTGTGCGGAAAAATCCCCGGCACAATTGTCTTACATAGATCAGGACCGATCACCGGGGGCTAAAATTATTAATTGGTCACTCAAATGCCACTTATAATTTTTCAAAATTTATGATTGGTGGGTTACTCACATGTCCCTGGGTAAAAAATGTATAATACCCCCCTCCTTTTGTTCCTATACATGGATGGATGAGTCTTCAGTTTCTCAACTTCATGTTTCATCTAGAATACAAAATATACAAGAGTTTTAAAATATACAGTAAAAATCAATTATTTTTCATAAAAAGTGACTACCTATATACCTCCATTCAACTAATACCATTAATTATGAGTTATCAAGGTTATACTTTCAATTACAGTACAGGGCCTATCTTAAAATCTATGTTCAATCCCTGGGGTCTCAAGGTCCCTAGTTTATGTATCCATTCCAGTTCTAATAATTTGAGTTTTCTCTCCCTGTCACCCCCTCCTCAATGGTGGTACTTGGTCAATGATCCTAAATTTTAAATGTTTTTCACTATGTCCAACTTCAGTGAAGTGCTTTGGTACTGGCAACTCTGTATTTTTCTTCCGTATAGTGTACCTGTGGTTATTGATACGTGTTTTGACATCTAACGTTGTCTCCCCCACGTACCAAAACCTACAGGGGCACTCCAGAAGATATATCACATAATCACTATCACAAGTCAAGAAGTGATTAATCTTAAATTCTTTATTGGTTACTGGGTGTACAAATCTATTACCTTTAATCATATATGGACAGTCTACACACGATAAACAGGGGTAACAGCCTGTTCGTCTTGTGTTCATTAGGGTCAGCTGTGTGGATTTCCTAAAACTCCCTATATCTGAATGTACCATTTTGCTTTTAATATTCACATTCCTCTTGTATGCAATACGTGGAGGAAGTTTAAATTCCTCAACCTGAGGCAGGCACTTAGTCAATATTGGCCAATGTTTTTTTATTACCCCCGCTACATCCTCACTCTCCTCACCATACGAGGTTACCAGGGTGACTCTTTTTTCTTTTTTAGGATTATCACTTTCACCTCTATCCTTTCTCTTCCTATCCATTTGTTCCATCTGTGTTCTCAACAATTTTTTTGGATACCCTCTATTTTCAAATTTCCGAACCAATTTTTCTAGGGACATCTGTTTTCCCTCCTCTGTTGTTTCAATTCTATTGACTCTCACCATTTGGCTGTAAGGGATTGACCGTTTCATCTTCACCGGATGATTACTTTCAAAGTGCAACATGTTATTTTTGTCTGTGGGTTTGACATATAATGACGTACTTAAACCCCGTTCATCCAAAGTTACTAACACATCTAAAAATTGTATCTGACTTTCAGATTGGACTAGTGTGAATTTTATTGTTTCATCTACAGTGTTGAGATATTGGTGGAATTCTAGTAAATCTTCTTTAGTTCCTTTCCACAGGAGGAAGACATCGTCTATGTACCTCCACCACACAACAACGTTCCTGTGGTGGTGGGATACATAGACGAGGTCCTCCTCCAGAACTGTCATGACAATGTTGGCATACGCTGGGGCCATGTGTGCCCCCATGGCCGTACCTTGTTGTTGTAGGTAAAATTTGTCCCCAAACATAAAGTAGTTACATGTAAGTGCCAATGATAGTAGCTCCAATATAAAATTCCTTACATTCATTCGAGTAATTAATCCCACACAGCTTTTTTTCCACTGCCCTTATACCTCTTTCATGGCTTATGGATGTATAGAGTGATGTCACATCAAACGATGCTAACACCACCTTTTCTGTTAGTGTTACCTGGTTTAATTTATTTAAAAAATCTCCTGTGTCCTTCACATATGAGGCCGCTTCTTTTGCTAAAGGGCCTAATATTTTATCAAGAAACACTCCGATCTTACTCACCACTGAGTCAACCCCCGAGACAATAGGTCTCCCTGGGGGGTTGTCCAGTCTTTTGTGCACCTTCGGCACTATGTATAATACTGGGGTGGTTGGGTGTTTCATCTCCAGGTATTCACGTAATCATCATCTATAATCTCTCTTTCTAGGGCTAGATCTAACACCTTGTTGATCTTACTCTGAATTGCAAATTTGGGATCACTATCAAGTGGCCTATAAACCTCTTCGTCACCAATTTGTCTCATGACTTCATCAACATACCGAGCCTTGTCCATGACGACGACTGCTCCCCCTTTATCCGCAGGTTTCACTATTATGTCGCCGTCATGGACAAGCTCCTCTAATGCAGTGACCTCCTCTTTTGTTATGTTAGGTTTTTTATACTGGTGTTGTGCTCCTTTTCTTACATTTGCAATGTCTCTCTCCACTGCAGAGATAAAAGCTTCAATGGCTGGTACATTATCATTAGGGACAAAATTACTTTTCCTATGTAAACCTACATCTGTCAACATCAGTTCACTTTTCCTCTCCACCAATCTATTAGGTTTTCCTTCAAACCAATTCTTCAATCTTATATTTCTATAGAATTTTTGTAAATCCAGTTCTAGTCTAAACCAGTCCACATGTTTACACATACTGAACGAAAGTCCTTTGTTTAATACTGATACCTGAGCCGGTGTAAGATTTTTATTGGAGATGTTGATCACTAGTTCATCTCCTTTCTCCTTGTTTGACGCTGTTGGTTCATTCTGTTCTTCCCTTTGCCTTTTTTGTTGTTTGTGGTGCTTCCACCCTCCTCTTCTTTGTCGTCGTAATCCTTTGGGGGGTCTCCTATATCTAGGTAAAGGAAAGTCATTAGTGGTAATCACAATCAAATTCTCCTGATTTATCCCTTTTGGCCTTTTGTTATTGGCTATTGTATCAACACCACCTCTCCTCCTCCATGGTACTGCTGCTCCTTCTTTCTGCCAATTATAAATAGTCCATTTTTATAATCATCTGTATCCCTATTCCACTTCTTCCTTTTTTGCTCTTCCAGTTCGCTCCTGGTTTTATCCACTCTACCCTTAACCAGATCCGCAAACTTATGCCACTCTTCTTGTGTCAAAGCTGCTTTGATTTTTTCTTCACTATTCTTTACTTCAGCTGTAGAGAACAAATGTCCTTTTGCAGAAACTCCATATTTAATAGGATCATCTCAAACGCATATTTATTAGATATGCTACTGAATCTCTCACAAAAAGCATTGTCTGTCATGAAGAGATTTGGGCGGACATTGGACCTCAGTCCCCGTGGGAATCCTTTTCTCCTTATAATATTGCCCCAGAGTGGTCAGATGTAATTGCTGGGTGAGTACACGTTTCATATCAATCTCATATTTCCGTTTAATTTCATTCACGGTAGGTGTATTCAAAAAACCAGCATCTTCCTCCACTCCCCTCAGTATCCTCTCCTCATCCTCAACAGTATAGCCAAATGCTCCGGGCTCCATACTTTATAAAACAGATAACAATATCAATTCTTCTGTGCAGTCTTTCAAGGTTGAAATACTTGTATAGCAATGAAAAAAGAGAAAGAAGCACTAGGAACAGTTCACTTTGGGTGCAGTGTCCAGCAGTATTCAACTGTGCATAGTTACCAAAAATCAGACAGCACTCCTCATAGCACGTTTTGCCTTACTTTATTGGCCCATGTGTCCTGAACGTTTCGGTTCAGAAGAACCTTCTTCCAGCAGTGTACAGCTCATACATTGTGACAGGTTTATATAGTGTGCCAGTCATTTAGTGTTATTACAATCAATTATCAAAAAAGTGCCTTTTAACAGTGATTTACAACCTAATATTCTTACAATTAGCTATTAGGGATTTTTATCTCATTCATTGATATAAAGTGCCTTGTGCTTAATTAGTCATAGTATTACAGTGTATGTTATACATTCATCTATGTCTAAAGTGCCTACAGGTGCTTTAAATACAGTTAATATATTTTCAATCATCAGACTCACCCATCACATGTGTTACACGTTACATCCCGGAGACCGGCGTCTTCCGGGTTCCCTGGGCATGCGCAGTAGTCCACCAATCAATCTCAGTGCTGTTTCCTACCAATCGCGCTGCTGTACGCGCGGTCATGTGGTACATCATCCAATGGCAGGTCCGCGCCTACATTATACATGCTGCGTCGCTGTCCTATGATGCTACTCTTAGATCTCCGTCCTCCATTTTAACTAAGGCTATTGCTTGCCCATACTACGTATATCGGCTATAGTGTCCATATTCTCCAATAGTATTGCTCCCTACAGTACCCGTTCGTGTACAACAATATTAGGCCCTTTAGCAAAAGAAGCGGCCTCATATGTGAAGGACACAGGAGATTTTTTAAATAAATTAAACCAGGTAACACTAACAGAAAAGGTGGTGTTAGCATCGTTTGATGTGACATCACTCTATACATCCATAAGCCATGAAAGAGGTATAAGGGCAGTGGAAAAAAAGCTGTGTGGGATTAATTACTCGAATGAATGTAAGGAATTTATATTGGAGCTACTATCATTGGCACTTACATGTAACTACTTTATGTTTTGGGGACAAATTTTACATACAACAACAAGGTACGGGCCATGGGGGCACACATGGCCCCAGCGTATGCCAACATTGTCATGACAGTTCTGGAGGAGGACCTCGTCTATGTATCCCACCACCACAGGAACGTTGTTGTGTGGTGGAGGTACATAGACGATGTCTTCCTCCTGTGGAAAGGAACTAAAGAAGATTTACTAGAATTCCACCAATATCTCAACACTGTAGATGAAAACAATAAAATTCACACTAGTCCAATCTGAAAGTCAGATACAATTTTTAGATGTGTTAGTAACTTTGGATGAACGGGTTTAAGTACGTCATTATATGTCAAACCCACAGACAAAAATAACATGTTGCACTTTGAAAGTAATCATCCGGTGAAGATGAAACGGTCAATCCCTTACAGCCCAAAAGGTGAGAGTCAATAGAATTGAAACAACAGAGGAGGGAAAACAGATGTCCCTAGAAAAATTGGTTCGGAAATTTGAAAATAGAGGGTATCCAAAAAAATTGTTGAGAACACAGATGGAACAAATGGATAGGAAGAGAAAGGATAGAGGTGAAAGTGATAATCCTAAAAAAAGAAAAAAGAGTCACCCTGGTAACCTCGTATGGTGAGGAGAGTGAGGAATGTAGGCGGGGGTAATAAAAAAACATTGGCCAATATTGACTAAGTGCCTGCCTCAGGTTGAGGAATTTAAACTTCCTCCACGTATTGCATACAAGAGGAATGTGAATATTAAAAGCAAAATGGTACATTCAGATATAGGGAGTTTTAGGAAATCCACACAGCTGACCCTAATGAACACAAGACGAACAGGCTGTTACCCCTTTTATCGTGTGTAGACTGTCCATATATGATTAAAGGTAAATAGATTTGTACACCCAGTAACCAATAAAGAATTTAAGATTAATCACTTCTTGACTTGTGATAGTGATTATGTGATATATCTTCTGGAGTGCCCCTGTAGGTTTTGGTACGTGGGGGAGACAACGTTAGATGTCAAAACACGTATCAATAACCACAGGTACACTATACGGAAGAAAAATACAGAGTTGCCAGTACCAAAGCACTTCACTGAAGTTGGACATAGTGAAAAACATTTAAAATTTAGGAATCATTGACCAAGTACCACCATTGAGGAGAGGGGGTGACAGGGGAGAAAACTCAAATTATTAGAACTGGAATGGATACATAAACTAGGGACCTTGAGACCCCAGGGATTGAACATAGATTTTAAGATAGGCCCTGTACTGTAATTGAAAGTATAACCTTGATAACTCATAATTAATGGTATTAGTTGAATGGAGGTATATAGGTAGTCACTTTTTATGAAAAATAATTGATTTTTACTGTATATTTTAAAACTCTTGTATATTTTGTATTCTAGATGAAACATGAAGTTGAGAAACTGAAGACTCATCCATCCATGTATAGGAACAAAAGGAGGGGGGTTATTATACATTTTTTACCCAGGGACATGTGAGTAACCCACCAATCATAAATTTTGAAAAATTATAAGTGGCATTTGAGTGACCAATTTAATAATTTTAGCCCCCGGTGATCGGTCCTGATCTATGTAAGACAATTGTGCCGGGGATTTTTCCGCACAGTGATCTAATAGAAGGAATAGGGTAACGTGTTGTACACGAACGGGTACTGTAGGGAGCAATACTATTGGAGAATATGGACACTATAGCCGATATACGTAGTATGGGCAAGCAATAGCCCTTAGTTAAAATGGAGGACGGAGATCTAAGAGTAGCATCATAGGACAGCGACGCAGCATGTATAATGTAGGCGCGGACCTGCCATTGGATGATGTACCACATGAACCGCGCGTACAGCAGCGCGATTGGTAGGAAACAGCACTGAGATTGATTGGTGGACTACTGCGCATGCCCAGGGAACCCGGAAGACGCCGGTCTCCGGGATGTAACGTGTAACACATGTGATGGGTGAGTCTGATGATTGAAAATATATTAACTGTATTTAAAGCACCTGTAGGCACTTTAGACATAGATGAATGTATAACATACACTGTAATACTATGACTAATTAAGCACAAGGCACTTTATATCAATGAATGAGATAAAAATCCCTAATAGCTAATTGTAAGAATATTAGGTTGTAAATCACTGTAAAAGGCACTTTTTTGATAATTGATTGTAATAACACTAAATGACTGGCACACTATATAAACCTGTCACAATGTATGAGCTGTACACTGCTGGAAGAAGGTTCTTCTGAACCGAAACGTTCAGGACACATGGGCCAATAAAGTAAGGCAAAACGTGCTATGAGGAGTGCTGTCTGATTTTTGGTAACTATGCACAGTTGAATACTGCTGGACACTGCACCCAAAGTGAACTGTTCCTAGTGCTTCTTTCTCTTTTTTCATTACTCCAGAGGAGCATATAGAATGGATACCGGATCCGAAATTGTGCCTGACACAAACAGCACAGTGAACACGAGATTAGTGAAGGTTCCACGGCGTGGTCGGGAGCACAGGACAAGACTCAAGTTGCCTAGCAGAATGGTACCTGTGAGGGGAGACAGGGCCAGCAGCTTAGCTAAAGTGGCAGCAGGGCCCCACACACAGTGCAGAAACAGGGAGCCAAAGGACCCAACCAGGGTGGGAGCAACCCGGCCCCTGTACAGACTCCGTGGACAGTACTCAGCTGAATCAACATCTCAGTAAAAGACCTGGAAGACTACAAAAAAACGTGAGTATGTGTAATTCTTGTGCCTGAGCCCCGCTCTCCCTCACAAACTGTTATCATCACTACTGCCCCAGGGACCAGGCTCTGCCCATGGAGAGCCGTCACATCACAGGCTGCCATCCATCACCCCGGAGATTCTGCAGCCGCGGTGGTCACAGTGCCACATACCACGGGTGGCGTCACGACTTTCTTCCCTGTAAATAACCCCTAACCTTTACGTGTGGGCTTGGGACACGGTCCGGACCAAGACCGCCGTGATACACCGTGATACCCCCGTCCTGTACTGAGTACCCGTCCCAGTGGGCTCCACAGATGTACATTCACCCTTTGGCTAAAAATAGAAAATCTGGGAGAAAAGCAATACAAAAAAACTACCTTGCAGTAAGTAAATAAATAAATAGTAGTAGTTCATGTAAATAACATAGGGTATTTGATTGACACTAATTTTATCAAAAAGGTATAAAACCCATCCCACCATGACAAGGTGTAACCAATCAAGATGGTCCATAACTGTTACACATGCCAAGGGGCGACGAGTGGACCCACTGAGCCATGACAACAAAACTCCCATGGGAGAAGCAAGCCTGGGAGGGCCCCCGATACTTCTGCTGTAACCACTGGAGGTGGAGACAGACTTAGCTGGTAGGTGGTTGCCAGGAATAGCCACAAGTGGTCTAAATTCCACAACTGCTGACACCAGGGAGTCAGCTCTACCAGACTGAGTTGATGGAGTAGATGGTAGTGCCTGATGGCAGAAGCTGGTAGTAGCAGGACTCTGTGATAGCAAATAAGTGCAGACTTGTACTCAGCACCACTGGTGTAGGCAGGTGAGGACTTGGTATAGGCACAGCAGATGGAGGCAGGACTCTAGGATGCAACACAGCATTAGCGTTCAAGGCACAAGACGACACATAAAGCGGGATCAATACACAGGATTAAAGGAAGGGGACCAGAGAACAAACAAATGTGTCAAGGGGTAAGATCGCATTGCTAAAGCATCTCCCAATGGGGGAATGTGCCCTAAATACACTATGCTTCTCAGCCATAGGCTGGGAAGCACTTGATGTTTAGGGTGTGCTGTACCTTTATGAGAAGGGGGCATCCCTAGAAGGCCTTCAACACAAATGCTGGGAGAGCAGACCGGGGTAAGAGATTGAGCACTGGTAGATGGTACAGGCTCGCTGAATGGGTGAGTGAGCCACGCCTTTTTTTGGACTCCCAGCAGTAGGGACGACAGCACTGCGGCAGCCGCTACACTATCCCTCAAATTTCATATTGCTATTTGCAAGCAGGTCTAAAATCGTGACCCTACAATAAATACTACACCTTTATCTGCAGTCCCACCTTCGTTCTTGGATTTCACCAGTATTACAAATGGTAGGTGAAGCGCCCTGTGATACATTTTACATTGTGGCCCTCGCTTCAC
Source organism: Allobates femoralis (assembly GCA_033576535.1). Taxonomy (NCBI): domain Eukaryota; kingdom Metazoa; phylum Chordata; class Amphibia; order Anura; family Aromobatidae; genus Allobates; species Allobates femoralis. The sequence continues at coordinate 49,363,781 of JARQOC010000005.1, forward strand.
GTTATGACTTTGGCACCAGCAGATTGCGTAGCTGGAATATGTTCTTTCTTTCACAGTTTATAACACTGAAATATTTTTTTTTAAACCAAATAAGCAATAAAATGTCAATTAAAACTTGTTGGCTGGCCAATAATTATTGCCACCAGCTGCTTTCTGCCAGATTTCATGTATTTAAGCAGAAATTTCAGGACATTCAGTACAATATAAATATCTGTGGCTAAATAAGAAGTATATTAGACAATTCCAAGCTGTAAACTGTACACCTATTACTACAATTACCGATTCTTCATGAGAATGACAACTCAGCTGTGTTTATCCACGCACTAATTAAAGATGTCATTCTGCCGTATTTACGAAGACAAAGCGAAACATTTCCCTTCTAAAAGAGCAAATAATTTCTTATATTTATAACACACCACGTTCAAGCTCATCTGTACCCAGTTTTCCATATGTTGCCATTTTTTAGATTTTTTTTTATGTCATGTGAGTCTGATCCTAGTTCACATTTAAATGTCACATAGGGTACATTTTGGAGCACCATAATAAAATCAACCAATATTAGGGAGAGAAAGATTGGGACATGAAGAAATGTATTACCTCTGTTGGAGCGCACAGAAGGAGATGCTGCTACTGTATGGGGCCACAGAGGAGGGCAATACCATTGTTTAGGGGCCACATAGGGATATGCTGGGGGGTGACAAAGAGGGAGACTAACTACTAAATGATGGCATAAAAAGGAGGAGCATTGCTACTGTATAGTGATCACAGAGGAGGGCATTACAACTGTATGGGGATCACAAACAGGGAGACTACTACTGACTGATGGCACAAAGAGGAGCATTACTACTTTATAGTGATCACAGAGGAGGGCATTACAACTGTATGGGGATAACAAACAGGGAGACTACTACTGAATGATGGCACAAAGAGGAGCATTACTACTGCATAGTGATCACAGAGGAGGGCATTACAACTGTATGGGGATCACAAACAGGGAGACTACTACTGAATGATGGCACAAAGAGGAGCATTACTACTGTATAGTGATCACAGAGGAGGGCATTACAACTGTATGGGGATCACAAACAGGGAAATAACTACTGAATGATGGCACAAAGAGGAGCATTACTACTGTATAGTGATCACAGAGGAGGGCATTACAACTGTAATGGGGATCACAAACAGGGAAATAACTACTGAATGGTGGCACAAAAAGGAGCATTACTACTGTACAGGGGCCACAGAGAGGGGCATTACTATTGTATGGGGGCAGAAAGAAGGAGATTAAAACAGAATGGGAGCACAAAAAGGACCTTTACTACTGTATAAGGAAACAGAAAAGGGCATTAGTAATGTATTGGGGCCACAAAGGGGAAATTACTATTCATTGGTGGCACAAAAATGGAGCATTACTACTGTATAAGGGCCACAGAGGAGGGCATTACTACTGTATAAGGGCCACAGAGGAGGGCATTACTAATGTATAGGGGCCACAGAGGAGGGCATTACTACTGCATGGGGATCACAAAGAGAGAGATAACTGCTTAAAGGCAGCACAAAAAGAAGCTTTACTGTGTAGGGGCCACAGATGAGGAAATGACTACTGTATGGGGGGGTCACAAAATGATAGATTACTACTTAATGGTGGAAATAAAGGAGTGTTACAACTGTAGAGTGACCAAAGAGGCGGACACTACTACTGTATGGGGGCCCCAAAAAGGGAGAATTCTACTGAATGGTGGCACAAAAAGGAGCATTACTACTGTGTATGGGCCACAGAGGAGGGCATTGCTACTGTATGGAGATCACAAAGTAGGAAATTCCAATTAGATTGAGGTTCACAAAGGGATATTACTTCAGTGTGTATTTCATTTTTGGGGTTTCAGTTACTGTGTCAGGCACAAAAGGCGGGGTACTACGGTACTTTGACATTTGTGGAAGAAAAATGAGGAAAGGACAGGAAAATAGGTTGCAAAGGCAAGTCTTGGTAGGAAGAAGTTTTTATGGCAGTCTTGAGTAAGTGAAGTAAAGAAACATTATATTAGCTGTGCAATACTACTTTCACTACTTTGTCTCTGTATGCTGGTAATACTGGTATTAGTGCAGTAAATTTGGTTATTGATCAATACAGTGTTATTATTCATTCACTTTTCTATTAGCTGTTATTAGTTGGCTATAACATTGTAGTAATTTTGCAATAAGGGTATTACCAGTGGGTGGTGGTGGGTTTTGTTCTATATCAGGACAGTGGTAATATTTGTTATTCTGTGTGATCGTGTTATTGTATTATTTAACAGTACAGTACATTATTATACATAAACCCTTATTTTGTAACTGTTTTCAATGATATCTATATAATATTTTAAAGGCTTATTCTCTCATTTGAAATTATCCCTTATCCAAGGCATAGGAATAATTTTCTAATCACTGACCGTTGGGACCCCCACTTTTCATAAGGACCAGGGCTCTAAAGAGCTCTGTGTGAAGAGAGCGGTGATCAATCATGTTCGCTGCCTCTTCATTCATTCTTGAATGGACCTGCCGGAGATAGTTGAACAACTCTCAGCAGTTCTTCGACACTCCCATCAGTATAAATAGAGCGGCCAAGCACATGATCAGCCACAATTTCTTTTGCTCAGCTCTCTTAGGCCTGGTTTTGGGATCAGCGTGGTCTCAGTTGGCAGAACTCAACGATCGGGACGTTATCCCCTTTACCAACATTAGGGGATCATTTCTAAATTTAACAATATCCCTTTAAACCCTTAAAGACTTATCCATTGTTGGGTCATATCCCAGGAGCTGTAGTATGTAGTGTTTGTTTTCTTTTGTCCAAATAGCTGCATGAGAGCTCATTTCTTTTAGGATTAGTTGCATTTTGGACTAGAGATGAGAAGGTTGAGTCATGGGAGAGACTCTGGCTCAGCATCCAGGTCTGTAGTAGCCTGCAGTTCGACAGGAGACCAACTAATCTCTTATCTTCTAGCATCCCCAGCATGGCTTATGATTAACCACAACTGATGCATCATCATCATTGCATCCTGCTGAGCTCTAGTTGGGAAATATGGATTAATTTTTTTTGTTCATTGATTCATAGTCATAGCCAGAACTTTCTCATTTTTATGTAAAATGCACTATAAGGCTAATTTCACACTACCATTTTACGGAATCTGGGGGAATGCAGGTAAATCCTGAATCCCCGCATTCCACCGCAATTGTTTATCATAATGAAACTGGATACACCAGTATTATCACTGATCCATCTCATGGATCTCTCATCCGTTGCATCGTGTTTTGTACCTTTTTCGGATCTGGTGGAAAATGACATGTAATCTAGTGGGTGTGTCATTTAAAACTGGGTTCTGGGCATGCTCAGTTAGCCCTGCACTTCTGTTCACGTCCATATGATTTGAAACAAAATTTAAGACCCTGCAGATTATTTATTATGTGGATCTGAAACTTATGATTAATTGACTTTTCATCATTTCTGCATTTCATCCTCCCACAACCGCATACAAGATTTCTCCCAAGCATCCACCATACTTTGGAAATCTCCCGCAACACATCAAATGCTCGCCCACCCTGTGAACCTTCAAGAGAAACCTGAAGACCCACCTCTTCTGTCAAGCCCACAACCTACACTGAGGCCTGATCCACCGTATCGTCTCACGCTTGGCTCTCCCCCTCCTACTGTCTCCCCACCCATCCCCTGTAGACTGCGAACCCTCATGGACAAAATCCTCTGTCCTACTGTACCTGTACGATTTGATTGTCGTCATTTAACGTTCTTGTCCTCGTCTATCCTTACATATGTAAAGCGCCATGAAATCTAATGGCGCTATACAAATAAATAATAATAATAATAAAAAAAATGTGAGGGGTTCTTGCCATGAGTGTTGTTTTTTTTTTTGTTTACTTTTGGCTACACTCTGATTGTTACACTTGTACTGTTCAGGTCAATATGACCCGCTATCATTTTATACTGTTCAACAGGTCACTAATTGTTTCTGCCTGCAAAATGTATGTGTTTTCCTGTGTACTTCATCTCATTATTCAAAAGGGTGGAGGTTTCACTGTTCTTATCAGTGAGAGACGACACAAGTAGTTTCAATTTAACTCATGGACTAAAAGGACAAAATAAGTGAGCTGGATCAGTGGACTATATATGCATAGGAAATAGCATAATGGCTGAATGTGAAGAGCAGGGCTCTCTGCACAGCTAATAAAAAACATGGGGAAAAAAGACATGGCAGAAACTGCTTGTGAATCTAAAGAAACTTGAGAAAACTTAGCATTAGCAGTGGCCACTGCAAAAGTGCCCGATAACCACGTCAAGGTCTTTCTCATTTTATCGGGTCCTAACCGTGTGCCTCTCTTGCAGTATAATGCTGTATGTGTGGGTTTTCATGCCTCTATATACAAATAAAACCGGCTTTGAGGGGCTGTCCTGGACATGACTGCAATAAAATGGATACCAAACATGGCTACTGGGCGGGAGAAGGGAGCTCAGTCAAAAATTAGTAATACAATTATATAGGGAAGGACTGACATAACCTTATGTCTAGGTGCAAGCAAGAAAAAAAAAGACAATTAAAGTGAAAGTCTGCTGCAACACTAGACTTATATATGTATAAGAAATAGCATAATGGCTGAATGTGAATAGCAGGGCTGTCTGCACAGCTAATAAAAACATGGGGGAAAAAAAGACATGGCAGAAACTGCTTGTGAATCTAAAGAAACTTGAGAAAATGGAGCTTTAGCAGTGGCCACTGCAAAAGTACCCGATAACCACGTCAAGGTCTTTCTAATTTTATCGGGTCCTAACCGTGTGCCTCTCTTGCAGTATAATGCTTTATGTGTGGGTTTTCATGCCTCTATATACAAATAAAAGGGCTCTCTGCAAAGCTAATAAAGACATGGCGAAAAACAGTTGCAGCAGACTTTCACTTTAAGTGTCACATTTTTTTCTTACTTGCACCTAGACATAAGGTGATGCCAGTCGTTCCCTATATAATTGTAAAAGGACAAAATGTCACGTGACAACTTTTTCACATCCTACCAACTGGGCCAGATGTTGTGAAAAAGACAACTTACCATGCTGGGTACTATAAGGAAAAACAAGCCAGAACTGCCGCAAGGTATCGTTAGTAATTGAGATGTGTATAGTTCTACTTTTTACTTTAATGGAGATACAACAGTTGTGTCTTATGTCCCCCAAAAAATAAACATGTAATTCTAATAAGCACAATGCACCATGACAATGCAATAAGTAATCGAGAAGACAGAAAGCCGGACATGATATTAGATTATAATGCCACAAAAGGGGCAGTTGATACACTTCCCAAACACTTCCTACTTAGTTTTGGTTTATAACATAAAATCTCAATAAATACATTTACATTTTGTGTGTGTAATGTGAAAAATGCACAATATTTAACAGGGTATGAATACTTTTTCAAGGCACTGTATATCCATCACAGAACACAAACTGATGTGCTTATGACGGATATATATGTCAAATAACACTGGGAGTTAATATTTGTCTGACATGTATTTACTTGACATTTACCTCGGGAAAGATGGAGAGGTTTCTCTGAAATCACAATAAAATGAAGCACTGTGGTGATATGATTGTAGGGACTCTGCACATGGTTGGATTACTGATCTCTGAGAGCTTGGAAGCAAATAGAATGATCTTATAGAAGTCAGAATCTATGAACACAGAGATTAATAAAATTCATGGTTTATTTCAAATTCTAAACACCTAAACATTTACTAAAAGGCTGCAAATGTATCAATATTATCAAATTCCTAGACAATAGAGTCTCAGGCTATGTTCACACTGGGTTTTTGATTGTTTTTTTTTAGATCCGTTTTTGCAGTGAAAATGCAGTGAACTCATCGCTTCAATGGAATCCCAGCAAAGTCAATGGGTTTTCAATTTCGGCTGTCCTATCTGTGCTTTCATGACCTGGTGCGTTTTTTTTCCCTTTAAAAGTGATCCGCAAAATTAATGAGCTGTCAATTTTGGCTGCGCTTTTCAGATCCGCTTTTACCACTGAAACCATTGTCTATGTCTATCTCTATAAAAATGCACCAGAAAAAACACAGCCAAAACGGATCAAAAACGGATCAGAAATGTTTTTTTATCAAAAGCAGATCCAGAGAGAACACACAAAAAAAAAATGAAAACCTGAGCAAAAACACACAGTGTGAACATAGACTTAGTCTTAAAATGATAGGGGTTCATGATGTTTATGATAGAGTATTGGCTGAAAACATTTTTGGCAAGAAGGTTCATGAAAAATTTGTTGTCAGAAGGGAGGCCATGCCCATTTTTAAGGAAGCCATACTCATACTAATATATATTGTATATATATGTTTTAACATAAACAAATATGATTAATTTTAAGCATTTTATATTTATTATTAATAATAATAATAATCTTTATATAGCGCCAACATATTTCGCAGCACTTCACAATTCAGAGGTTCATATACAAGCGGTCATAAGTAACAATTATAAAAAATACAATACTATAATTAAAGCAGAGTAATAATGTAAAAAATACAATACTATAATTAAAACATAAAACAAAGATAACCCTGCTCAAAAGAGCTTACAATCTACAATGAGATGGAGGTTACACAAAATATAGGGGCTTATTTACAATTTTGGTCCATCTTGAGGAAATGGGGGATAGATAAAATGACATGATTGGTCATCGGACAATCTGTGTAGACCTTTTGGGTTTGGTGGAGCTTGAAGGAGAGTTATGTCCAGAGAAATAGTGAATGGGCTATCTACAGTATAAAGGACTTCGATTAGGGAGCATGATAGGCCGCCTTAAAAAGATGTGTTTTTAGGGAGCATCTGAAGCCATGTAAGTTGTGGATGGTCCTGATTTCTTGGGGAAGAGCATTCCAGAGAATTGGTGCAGCTCGGGAGAAGTCTTGGAGTCGGGAGTAGGAGGTTTGGATTAGTGCAGATGTTATCTGAAGATCACTTGTAGAATGTAGAGAACGGATAGGGTGACAGACTAGAGATGAGTGAGGATATGTAGGGAGGTACTGCATTGTGAAGGAAGAGCTTTTTTTTTGCTTTTAAGAAATCATGCACTACCAGTTTTATAGGCTAAAACAAAAACAGCACAAGAGAGATTTACCAAGAATACACAGATAAATGCTCACCTTAGAGATGAATTTTAATGAATGTACATAGGAATAAATCAGCTACTGCAGTACCACGGACCCACTCAGCCGGTAGTAGAAGGGATGTTGTGGTATAATTCTGGGTGGTCGTGCAGATTTGCAAGTGGATTTTTTGGATCTACGCGTTTCGAAGTCTACTACGGCTTCCTCAGGACCTCAGCCACATATAAGTATTAGATCTTAATGAAGGAATTCAACAAAGGGATATGTATGGTATAGATGAGTTTGCTACAAGCAGTCAACGGACGAATAGAGCAATAGAATTGAGACAGACTACATGAGTATTTTACTTTAAAATATGATTTTAATACGTTTTAATTACACTAAATATATATGTATATTTATATTTATTAATACAATGGTATCATGACAAAAAAAAGCTTGCTGAGTACTACAAGAAAGTATATGTTTAAAGTCTATGTTTATTAAAGGGGGATAATAGATAGATCAATAAGTAAATAACGGGGCACTAAAGGGTCTGGAGTAATACATTATAAATAGTAGATGTATAATATGGGCAAAAAAGATGGGAAAAATATTTGTTAATAAAGTTGATAGGCGAAACGTAAGTTGAAGGTCTAAGGCTGTGGGACTCTGGCACCTTCTGTCTGGTCCATTGTTTTTCCTCTTGGTAAGACTTGTTTGGATCATTTTTTATATTATGATATCCTTATATCTTTTTATGACTTTAGTGCCTGAATAGGATGGTCCAATTATTAAATATTAGAGGCCAGTGTCAGGCAGCTACAGCAAAAGCTAATAAAATAATGGGATGCATTAAAAGAGGCATAGATACTCATAGGGAAAACATAATTTTACCTCTATACAAGTCACTAGTGTGACTGCATTTAGAATATTGTGTACAATTCTGGTCTCTGGTATATAAGTGTGGTGTCCCAGAGGGTCCAGTCACCATAGAGGTATTGCACCTCAGCCAGAGGTGTGGTACCCCACTCTTGGGTAAGGAGGGGGCACTACCCAGTACCCACACATTCGCACCCAACACCACACCACTCCAGGACAGGGGATTTGGGCATAACCTATTTAGGGAGTGCCCCATCTCAGGCTGGAGGGGGAACTAGATAGAAGGGTTGAATGGAGGAAGTAGATAAGGGTAGGACGCCCGGAAGGAGAGGAAGTGGAGAGAATGTGAGGAAAATGTCAGTTAGTCAGTTGGACAGTCAGGCAGTGAGAGAGTAGATATTTGGAGAGAGATGACCTGGGGACTGGTGCGGAGAGGAGCTCATCACAGGACAAGAGAAGCGAGAACAGAAACATGGGAGCTGGTGAGGGGCTCCAGAGACAGAGAAGGGGTCCTAGGGGCACGAAAAGTACGGGATCCACCCGCGGTGCCCGAATTAACTCTGACCGTTGTCGGGTGGAGGGACCAGGTTGCAGTGGGGACCGGCTCCAGACTAGTGGAGATACTGTAGGACTCAACTAGCAAACCGTAGGCAGTGGTATCTGTAAGTGCAACAGCCACATCCACACACAATTGCCAAAAAGGCAGCCTCATAGGGTCAAGGGGACCAGGAAGATGTCGCCCGACAGGACCCGAGGCTGCTGGTTTGGGACACTCTGCATGAGGCGCAGGTCAGGAGGGCAAGAGCCAGCACAGAGAAAAGACCCAGAAAGGTACACCAGAATGGGGTCCCAGTAAAGTACACCCAACTTACACGAGAGTTGGCTGGAACCCTAAACCTGGAGGACACAGCACCCGGCTTGTTGTTGTAACCTGGAGAACTGTGAGTAAAATGTGAACCCTGCACCCTGCTGTGTTCTCAGATTTATTTACTGCGTCACTTGCCCTGTGCTACATCAGTAATCATGATCAATTAGTATTTATAACTGCCCTGGGGGCTCGCGCTACCCGTGGAGAGCTGTAACATCTTTGCTGCAACACTAACTGCCCCAGTGAATCTGAACCACAGCGTTGGCCATCCTATTGCCAAATACCACAGGTGGTGTCACAAACAGAGATGAGCAATGTTTGATTCGAATTGTTTGACAATCTCAAATTCGAGCTGTTTTGGACTCATTCATTAGGCAGAAAATGCTGCAGTCGAAGCGTTATCGAACATAACCTCGAACTGCCGAATTTGAAGCTAATTGTTTGCATTCATCGAATGACTCGATCACCGCCCAAAACAGCTCAAATTTGAGATTGGTGTTCAACGATGTTTGAGGAACTTTCGACGAATATTCGACGAACACACCAATTTGACGAATCGAATCGAACACTAGGGTGGTGGCTCATGTCTAGTCACAAATTACACCTTATAAAATTCCCTGTTTTTATGACTCGGCCAAGGCCACGGAGCTGGGTCACGCCACCATGACACATCCCCAGAAAGAACTGTTCAGCCCGGATCCAAGTACCGCATGCTTTGGTGTCTCGGCGTGTCATAAGAAAGACATAGCTGAACTAGAGCAGGTGCCGAGAAGAACGACCAAGGTTATTAGAGGACTGAGGGGTCTGCAATACCAAGACAGGTTATTAGAGGACTGAGGGGTCTGCAATACCAGGACAGTTTATTACACTTGGTGTTATTTAGTTTGGAAAAATGAAGGCTTAGGGGTGATCTTATAATAATGTATAAATATATGAGAGGCCTTTCTAATGGTCTTTTTACATTTAGGCCTAAGACGGGGACAAGGGGGCATCCTCTACGTCTGGAGGAAAGAAGGTTTCATCCTAATCACAGACGTGAATTCTTTACTGTAAGAGCAGTGAGACTATGGAACTCTCTGCCGTATAATGTTGTAATGAGTGACTCACTACTAACATTTAAGAAGGGCCCGGATACCCTTCTTGAAAATTTATATTTAGGTTATGCATATTCGATTCTTGATAGGGTGTTGATCCAGGGAACTAGTCTGTGGAGTCAGGAAGACATTTTTTTCCCCAATGTGGAGCTAGTGTTGCCACATGGGGTTTTTGCCTTCCTCTGGATCAACATGTTAGGCTATGGGTTGAACTAGATGGACTTAAAGTCTTCCTTCAACCTGAACATTTTGAAGCTATGAAACCTATAAGGGTATTTTTTTCTTCTCTCTTACCAACATTACCCATGACATCAGAAACTTCAAAATGCATAGGTCCAATAAAACTATTTGTTTTAAAAATCTGCATGGTTTGATCTTTTATCAGCACTGCAGAACTATATCGCCCTATCCCTTCTACTATTACTGGAAGAATGCATAAAGTCGAATAGAAAAACTGCAAACTATACTCACAGAGACACCTCTTGCCTTTATCTGGGCTCTGGGAAAGAACAGTTTAATTCATCATTTCATGGAAACCATAATGATATCTTCTGTCACTGAACGTAAATTAATCGGAGTTGTAAGACCTTCATCCGACTGCACGGTATATACAGATCATACAGAATATGACTGTATTTCTTTATTGTCTGCATTTTTTACTTTTTTACTTTTTAGTTTGCTTTTTTGGAAAAAAAAAAAATATTAACAGCACAATATTTCCATTCTGCAAACTTTCATCTAATTAATTCAACTAAATAAATGAGACATTCCCTTTAATGTGGCTCTGCCAAGTCTCCAATCTATTTAAATGCTGCCAGAACACCCACACATGCTGATTGACAGCTTGTCTTATATGAGATAGCGGGACTCGCGGGCTATCTCTGTGCAATTTTATTTTTACTTTAAAAAGGATAGAATAACTAATGCACAGAACAAATTATGGAGCTTGTATGTTCTTTCTTTTTTCATGGGGTACCATTACATCTATTCTCTCCAAAAACATGTATAATAACTAATACAATATACAGTATAACTACCTTGCGTCTTGTTACTGTGCTTAGTCTTGCAAGGGCATATGATCTGTGACATGAAAGATCAAAGAAGTCCAGGAACTGATGATATGCCCATCACAAAGCCCTGATCAGCATCATTGAGAAAGTCTAGGATTGCATTAAAAGACAGAGGAATCTATCAAAGACCTGTGGTTAGTACTCCAAGATGTTTGCAAAAATCTACCTTCTGAATTCCTTCAAAAACTGTGTGCAAGTGACAGTGTACCTTTTTGCCAAAGGGGGTGCTACTAGGTACTTACCATGTAGGGTACCCAAACATTTGCATTGTCCAATTTTTCCTTTCTGTAACTATTAAAATGTCAAATAGGAAGGACATATGTTTGCTCAAAATACAAAGAAAATATGTCATCTTTAACTTCATGCCCTTCGAGATCATTTCATCTTCAACTTGCTTAATTGTTCACAATAATTGAAATTTTGGCCAGGGGTGCACAAACCTATGAATATATACCGTAGTTATTATTTATTATTATTATAGCGCAATTTATTCCATGGTGCTGTAAATGTAAAAAAGGGGTATACATAGACATGTACAATAATTAAAAACAATTAAAAGCACAGACAAATACAAGAAGAAGAGAGGACTCTACTCGCGAGGGTTAACAGTCTACAAGGGATGGAGGATGATATACTGGGGGAGTACAGAGAACCCTACCTACGAGTGCTCACAGTCTACAAGGATTAGGTGAGGATATAGTAGATGAGAAGAAGGGACCCAACCCACGAGGATTCAAAGTCTGATGAGGGATTGCTGAGGATACAGTAGGTGAGGGGAGAGGACCCTGACCACGAGGGCTCACAGTCTACAAGGGAGGACCATGCCTGTAAGGGCTCACAATCTACAAGAGATGGGTAACGATAAAGTAGGTGAGGGGAGAGGACCCTTCTCATGAGGGCTCACAGTCTACAAGGGATGGGTGGGGCTACAGTAGGAGAGGGTAGAGCTGTTTTACCTCATTTGCCTCAGTCAAGGTCAGTGTTCATTACTCAACCATAAGAAAGAGACTGGGCAAAAATGGCTGCATGGCAGAGATCCAAAACAAAAACCACTGCGAGCAAATAGAACATAAAGGCTTGTCTCAGTTTTGACAGAAAACATCTGGATTATCCAAAACACTTTTGGGAGAATCCTCTGTTAACTGACGAGACAAAAGCTGAACTTTTTGGAATGTGTATGTCTTATTACATGTTGCTTAGAAGTAACACAGCATTGCAGAAAAGAAACACCATACCAACAGTAACATATGGTGGTGGTATTGATGGTCTAGGGATCAATTGCTACTTCAGGACCTGGAAGACTTGCTGTGGTAAATGGAACCAAGAATTCTGCTGTCTACCAAAAAATTGTAAAGGAGAATAATCGGCCATCTTTTCATGACCTCAAGCTGAAGAGCACTTGGGTTATGCTGCTGGATAATGATCCAAAAAAACTCCAGCAATTCACCTCTGAATTGCTTAAGAAAAACAAAATTAAGATTTTGAGGTGGCCTAGTCAAAGTCCTGACTTTAATCTGATTGACATACTGGGGCCTGACCTTAAAAAGTGATTAATGCATGGAAACCCTCCAATAAAGCTGGATTACAACAATTCTACAAAGATAAGTGGCAAAAATTCCTCCAGAGCTTCTTAAAGACGTATTACCATTTATTGCAAATGCTTGATTGCAGTTGTTGTTGCTAAGGACCCAACCAGTTATTAGGCTTAGTGGGGTTCACTTTTTCACACAGGGCCCTGTAGGTTTGGATTTATTTTTTCCTTAATAATAAAGACCTTCTTTTATAAACTGTATTTTGTGATTACGTGTGTTATCTTTGTCAAATATTAACATTTCTTTTGTGATCTCATATATTTAGGTGTGACAAACATGCAAAAGATATGCAACACAAAAGATAAGGGAGCGCAGTGTGCAATACCTAATGGCAAGTATAATAGTAAATTCAAAGGGTGGCCAGGTGGCTGCTCACCTATTAAGGTAGAATGTAGAATGCGGTCCTGTAATGCCTAGGGTTGGAGATACAGTGGCTTCTTCTCTCTGGCCACTCCCGCAGTGCTTCCGGGTCCCGTCACATGACTGGCCAATCCAGAAATACGTCACCGCTAGTCCTGTATTGTTGTAGCTTGTTACTGAGCAGCCGCAGGTCCTATTGCAGAGGTAAAATAGTAACCTCACACCCGAAGCTTGCTCCTGCTGATCTCCCCACGTAGGGAATTGAGGACAATGAAAATATAGGCATATCGGTCTAATGGAGCGCTGAGATGGAGATCACATAATTGGGCGGCTATTATATTATCCAAACCTTTATTAGCCCCTTGTGTGGCATGTACAAAGGGCTAATAAAGGTTTGGATAATATAATAGCCGCCCAATTCTGTGATCTCCATCTCAGCGTTCCATTAGACCGATATACCTATATTTTCAAACATGCAAGAGAAGAAAAATCAGGAAAGGGGCAAATGCTTTTTCACACCACTGTATATATACATATATATTAATGGTTAGATAGATAGATAGATAGATAGATAGATAGATAGAATATATATAAGGTAACGTTAGTAAATACTTGCATACCCCATGCAATTTGATTAATTCCTTTCTTTCCCCTCAATTTCCATGTAGTAAGAGCTGTTGGGCCTCTTTTTGAACAATTGTTTTATATCTATCTAGTCCTATTTGTTGAAGAAAGTCATACATAAATTAACATTAACTTAGTTTTAACATCCCATTTGTAAAAGGGGTATGTTACATTGGTTGACCACTGTGACAGAGTAAAGGGCAACACACAAAAATGTTAATTTAATTGTCACTTTCTAGTAGGAATGATGAAAATATCAAAATACAGATCTGAAAAAAAGGCTTTAGAATTGGTATATTATAGGAGGAGGAGGTGATGGGACCTCTCTTTTTGGTGAACCTACACTATTAAACACAGCAGTTAAAGGAAATACATGTTAACGCTACAGTGCTGTGAAGAGACCCCAATAGGAAGGATCCAGGATTAAGGATGAGCGAATGGGACTTTTAAGTTCGGTGTTCATACCAAACAAAGAATTTTTAAAAATGTTTCGTATTCTGATTGAGAGTTTGGATGTTTTACATACGCAAAACACTGGAGTGAGCATTGCTGTCCTCAGGTACACTCGGTCCTCGGCCCAGTTTGAGCTGCTTGATGTGTTTGATCATCTCGCACTGGGGGTAAAATCAGCATTATCAATATCCCGCAAAAGTTTTTTTTGTTATGGCTGGCTGTATGTGGTTGGAGACCCGAACTGCCCAATCAATGACTTTCAATGAGGTTTGAGTCAAGTTTGGGTTCAGAACAGAACTTTATATAAAGTCCGGTTGAACACTCCAGATTCCAAACTTCTACAGGTCCGCTCACCTCTATCTAGGACACATCAATAGATAGAAGTGGTTTATTTTTACACATTTCAAAGCCTTCTCGGGTCTTGCTGACACAATGAGCCTTGGATTACAGGGCTGAGCACCCTTGGTCTTGGCAACCGCTCCTCATGTAACAGCCCTAGAAATAAAATTTATATTGATATTCACAGTCACATGGATATAGACGTCGCTATGTTGGGCAATACAGCATTACAGTAATTGACCGTGGTTGCAGTAATTGACCTGTGGTTGAGGAAAACCGATGCTACTTTATTCTGATTGGCAGAGTGCTCTAGATTTCCCATCCCCATCACCAATTATTCATTGATGGACTATTTTAAGCACCATATTAAAAATAACATAATGCACCATAAACAAGTAAGAAATGACAAAAAGAATTTTCATAATAAATCTAACATTCCCTTCATTCACATGGAGACTACTCCGATCCTCATAATCTATTTAGATTTCCTTCCTGGCGCTGCCTTTACTACTTAGAGAATGAAGTGGATAGTTGAAACATTAGGCAATGGAAAAATCACTAAAGTACATCCATTAACATTTCTCTGAGAGCCGTGTTCAGACACTTACATGTAAAATGATCTTTTAGGAATGGCAGCATCAATAGAAAACACACATAAGGAAGGGAATTTTCTTTCCTCGGTTAGTTGTTCATGAAAAGCTCCCTACAGATATAACAAGCACTTGAGTGTTGCAAGGGATGAATGCAGTTTGATTGTAAGAGGTGCGATGATAACTCTATATCCACTATGTAGCCGTCCTCGTCAGAATTGGATGTGGAGGGTTCGGTTGGATCACACTGAGTACATTCAATAGTTCATGATTTCTCATTTTATGTAAATGGTGTAGATTTTTCTTTGAAAATCTTTATTGGGAAAGTTATAATTTCTTACAAATAAAAAGCAATATACATTGCAGGATATAATTAATAGCATGGCATAGAATGGATTTAAAAAGTCTACACACCCCTTTCAAAAAGTCAAGCAAAGAAAAAAATCATACCATAAAGAATCATTTCAGAAAGGTTTCCAACTTTAATGTCACCCATTATTTGTACAAATCCATTAAAAAATAAACTCAAATCTTTTCGGATTTAAAAAAAAATAAATAATAATGATCTAAAATAATGTAATTGCATTAAAACACTTAAAGGGAACCTGTCACCTGGATCTAAGCCCCTACACTATCACTACCTGTCCCTGCACCTTCCTAGCTGATCCCTATCTATCCCTCTCTGAGCTAAATCTGCCCTATAAAACAGCAGAAAAATAACTTATAACTTACAGAAGTCCCTGAGGCTGGGGACTGAAAAGGCAGCCCAGGCTCCATTCTGCCCCTCCTCGATGCAGATTAAGGGAGTGAAAGAAAACTAAAATGTATTAATCCCTTTGTAAATTGAAAAGGGTAAACTCTCCATAGATAATTGTTTAGAGAATTCATTTTTTAAGCTACTTTCACATCCGGCTGCGCACAGATCAAATATTGGAGTGAATGGGTGAGCACGGTCATGCGCAGTCAAGCGCAGCACCGTGCACTCCCATTCTAAAGATAGGGACCTGCGGTGCTGCGCTTACATTGTGGCTCCCCTCTGCAGAACCCTGCGGAGGGGAACGCTACTGTGAAAGCACCCTTATAAAGTAAAACATAATGTAATATTTGATGCAATATGTTTCATAGACTAAATTGTTAAGTTGCTAGTGGTAGGATATATTATTATTCAGGCATCCAAGTTCACAAAACTCATGTTTAACCTTTCATAGTGCTGCAAGTGAAATTGCAGAACACTTCGTAGATGCAAAAATAAGTTGATTTAAGGTGATGTTAAGATCTCCTCCTTCAGCAAAGGCCATGAGGTCAGACAAGACTTCTATTAACCAATTGATTTGTTAGTTTGGAGAATACAGATTAGTTAATATGTAGGTTGTGTTACCTATTTTACCTTTAATGAAGAGAGTCCTACTACCGGAAGAGCTGTGTGGTGCCAAAGGTACGTAGGGCATATCCACGTATATTGCTGCTGAGACTCCTTAGAAGGCAGAGTTGAGACAATCACTATAAAACCAAGAAGAAAAGTAGTTAGCTGGAAAGGAAGCCTTGCAACTTTCTGTTCTTTGCACTGTGACTATTGTAAAAATACCATTATTTTTTATTCTTTCCTTAGTAGTTTATGCTTATTGTGTGAGTTTATACCCTAAAAATGATAAGACATCAATTAACTAAGTGATTCTGGCTATGAAGATATTAGATTAGGGCATATGTAAATTCACACCTATGGTTGGAGGAGAAGGTAAGGGACTAGGGCAAAGGGGGAAGAATGTCAGTTGTATGAAATGTACTCCTCAACATCGGACTTGCACCAACAGGAAGAAAGGTCATTAAATTATGAACATTAGGGGATAGTTAGACAGTGGCTTGAAAAATAGATATAATATTTTCAAAGCATCTCAATTTATTTAGTATCACGTATTTATTTCCATATTCAGCATGATCGCCCATGCAGAAATACATGCACTTACGCACCTTCAGATGCTATCACATAAGTTATTATTATTATTATTATTATTATTATGTATTTGTATAGCGCTGTTAGGATACATAGCGCTGTACATGTTAGGGGGTAGACAAAGACAAGTGGTCGAAGAACGACGACAAATCGACAAAACAATCGTACAGGTACAATGGGGCCAGGGATCCTGTCCACAAGGGCTCACAGTCTAGAGGGGTGGGGAGGGAGACAGTAGGAGGGGAAGAGAGGTGAGATGGTGCAGTGGATAGGGTCTTAATGTGTGTTGTAGGCTTGTAGGAAGAGGTGGGTCTTCAGGTAATGAGAAATAAGTGTTTTGGGCTTTTTTCATAGATTATTACTTATTTATTAATAGAAAAAATTGGAATCCAGCTCAACAGAAATGGATTTTTCTTTTATTTTTCAATAAAGATGGTGCATACAAAAGAAAAAATGACATGGCCGACATGACCCAGGCGACGAATTTTGACTGCATTAATCAGTCTTACTCATGATTGCTTAATGCAATCAAAACGCGTCACCTTGGTCATATCGACCATTTAATTTTTACTTTTGTATGCACCATCTTTATTGAAAAATAAAAGAAAAAGAAAAATCCATTCCTGTTGAGCAGGATTCCAATTTTTTTCTGTTAATAAATAAGTAATAATCTTTATTGAAAAATGAGAGAAAAAGAAAAATCCATTCCTGTTGAGCCAGATTCCAAGGCGAGGCTGGTGTCTGAGCCCCAGGTAGATAAGCAAAGAGCAATCGGGTGAGCTGGAACCTATTTTTATACATTACTTATTTATTGTTTAGGAATTTGTCTAAGTCTGTTTGACCTTAATTTATGTATGGTATTGCCATAAGGTCCAAGGTTTCTTTATCGCGATCACTGAATATTTTTTGGTTGTCAACTAAGTACAAATGTCTAATCTGCTGTTGTAATAGCTCCATTGTTTTTATATTAGCATTTATTTTTGTGTCAGAATATAATCTCTCAATGTACTTGTTTAGATATGTAGATTTTTGGAAATTCAGGTAAAAATTAGGGCAAGGACCTTTTAATTGTTGTCAGACTTTGACATTCTTGATATGATCTAGTAAGAAAGATTGCTAGTAAGTCCGAAAAATATGGGCTTTGTCCTACTATGGACATGTATTGTAGATGCTGTTTTGTCATGGGAGGGAGCGTGTGTGTCTCTATATTTTGGAGGAATAAATGGAGATGAATAGAATTCCAGGAAACTAGAAACTATGGCTGCGATATGGCCTATACTTAAAATAATGCAATGAGGGTGTTGGAAGGAAATATTTTTTTCTAATGTGGAGCCTTGTGTAAATTGTCCCATAAGAAGATGTTAAAATGAGAAATTCCAAAAATGTCCTGCAGAGTAGGATGGCTCAGTGGTTGACTACTGCAAGCTAAAGGTTGTCAGTCTGCGAGATGTAGAAATACAGGCTGCAGTGTTATCATGTATTAGGCTGCAATTGTCAAACTCTCAGTGGAGCTATATACTCCTCCTGGTGTTTACAAGAGAGGCAACTCGAGGTGCTTAGGTAGATAGCAGTCCAATTTGGGCTTTTTTGGGGCATTCTGCTTGAAACTGGAGCTGCTGATTGGGCAGCCCAAGAACACAAGTGATGGTGGCTTCTATCATTTACTAGATCACAACTGTTTATTTGATCATAAATAGATAAAAACTCTTTAATATGCTCACAAGAGTCTGAAGAGCATTGTACAACCAGACTCAGCATGGATTCTGAATGAGGATGAGGGTAGATTGTGTCTTGAACTAGCCGAACTCTCCCCTTAGCCTCCTCCTTGTGATACTGCAGCCCATGGATACTTTGATTTTCAAATTATAATTTAAGTGTTTGACTATAGCTGAGGTTAAGAATATGAAGTGGGACTGCTATATGTACAAGGGTGATTGAGGATATTTTATAGTGTCTGTAGAATACATTGTTCATGATATAGTCTCACTGTATAATACATACCACACACCTGATCTAAATTTACAGTATCATAGTCACAAAAACCTGTGGTGCTCAACCCACCTCCTAACGGTAACCTCAAATTTACCACTTAGAATTTTTTGAGGGTTTAAAAATCACATTGAATGTCATTTTCTCAAGGTCGAACATAAGGGACATCATTCAGTTCAGATACATACAATTTATGACTGCATTTTTAGTCCATTTTTATAAATATGTCAAACAAATACTATGGGCCTGAATCTTAAAGTATTGAAGCCTAAAAAGCTTAATTTTGTACAATTGTCATTCTGGATTACAAAACCTATTTATCTAAAGCCTAATGTAGAATATATTTATTATGTGATCCTACATATGATTTCCAGAAAGAAATGAGTGATTTTCTATTGGAGACTTAAATGTGTTATCTGATCAATAAAAAAAAACAAGATATTTTATTAATAAATCCCCAAAGATGCCAGTCTGCAACTCGTTGTATAAAATCCGCAAATGTCTTGAAAAACCTTCTGATCATCTGACTGTTTTGAGCTATGATTGGCTTAATGGCTTTCACTACCATTACCAATTTACATTTCTACTTTTTTAATATAATATAGTTAAACATAAACAGAACATATATCTGAAGAGTACATTGGTCATCTTCAACAGGATCAGGAAGCAGCCATTGGCAATGAAGGAGGTTGTCCAGATTAAAGATTCTGATGACCCTTCCTTCATATAGCTACCATATTTAGTGGACTATAAGATGCACTGGACCCTAAAAATCACCTGATATGTAGAGGAGGAAAATAAGAAAAAATTGTTTTTTATGCAAAAATGGGGGTCCGTCTTATAGTCCGAATTTAGCTTACTGGTCGTGGTGAATTGAGATCACAGTAGTGGGTCAATAATGCAGTGTCCAGGATAGAAGGAGGGAGTGTCTGGCCACTGTGAAGCATGAGCCATTGATCTCCTTGCAGTGGGCTTCAGGGAAATGGTGGTGATATCAGGCAGGAGCCATTCATCACCTGAGGGTGGGCTTCAGGAGAATGGTGCCGGTGGTGGTGTATGCGCAGATTAAAGTGAATCTGTCAGCTACTTTATGCCCCCAAACCTATCACTACCTGACCCTGCAGCTTTGTAGTGCTATTCAAATCATTCCTGTTTGACTTAATATTGTACTATAATAGTGGAGAATCATTTAGTAACTTACTATTTTTGATTGTAATTATTCTCCGTCTAGACCTTTTGGCTGTTCTTCTTGCCCCCCTCATTCTGTGGTTATCATGCCCCGGTGGGCGTGATAACTCAATTTACAAGTGCACTCCCTGTCTGAATTGCATGCGCTCCTTCCTGGTATGACGTCATATCTGGTCCGGTGCATTGATGGTACGTATTGATTGTACTTGTCCAGCTCATGCGCACTGCGCATTCTGAAGCCATGAGTAATAATAAAAAAATTCAGCTGAGATGCTGTTCCAATCCGGGAGGAGCATGGTGTCCGCGCTGTTGGACAGTGCTGAAGCCAATTGAGGAAATTAGAGTTGGAACCAGCTCAACACACCGGAGTAATTAAAAATTCACAGAGCTTTATTGCTTTGCTGTCTGAGATGCCCAATATTTCATCACTTTTGTTTTTAAAGGAATTCCAATAAAGATTTTGTGAATTTTTAATTACTCCGGTGTGTTGAGCTGGTTCGAACTCTAATTTCCTCAATTGCATTCTGAAGCCAGCAAATACACCCAATACTCCCCCACAATGCACAGGACCGGAAATTATGGTCAGCACATAACTAGAAGGAGTCCATACAATTCAGAAGGAGAGCGCGCTTGTAAATTAGGTTGTCATGCCCTCCAGGGCATGATAACCATGGAACAAGGGGGGACATGGCCGCAGACAGAAGAGCGCAATGGTCTAGGCGGAGCCTAATTATAATCAGAAATAGTAAGTTAATAAATTATTTTTCTCCACTATTACAGTACAGTATTAGCTCAGACAGGGATGATTAGAATAGTACTAGGAAGCTGCAGGGACAGGTAGTCAGAGGTTTGGGGTCATAAAGTAGCTGACAGGTTCCCTTTAAGACCTTGACTCATCATCAAGTAATGTCATAGAATAATGTGGTTATAGAGAAAATAGCCTGTGTTCACTATATCATGGGAATTACCCTGACCAGTAGGGTGTGATGGTCACTAATAGAAAAAATAATTAAAGAATGAATATATAAAAGCTATAATATAAATGAACACGGATACACTCTGTGATGAGAATATTAAGCACAGATATCCATCATCTCATAGGACTCTGAATAGAAGTACAAACAACAAGCAGGGATCAGGCCCTACATGTATCATCACAAAAGGACAATTTTATCTGAGGGCAGCTTGAGATAGGGGCTGAAATACTAATATCTGGGAAGTTACATTTAATAGGCTGTGCACTGTTGTTTCAATACAATAAATATTTTATCAGCAAAATAATATCACTACTGGATTAGGTGCCAAGGTTAAACCTTGTCCAACCACACGCCCTTTCTCAATTTACTCTTAATATACAATGTACACAGAAGGTTCTGGTGTGGTGGGGTTAGCTGTCTCAGCTCTGTTACATCTAAGGCCGGCTTCACACCACGTTTATTTGCTGTCAGGTTCTGTCTGGTGTTTTGCAGGAAGCACCGCATACAACCTGACAGCCCCGGACAAAACAGAACCAGAGGGCAAATATGCTCTCTGATCCTGTTTCCTGTCGGAATCCTGCCTGCGTGCAGCTGCCGCTGTCGAAGTGCTGAAATTTTAGCAGTGGAGCTCTCCACGTGCTGAAATTTCAGCTGACGGCTCTATTAGCTGCGCTGTCTAGGTGCTGAACGAGTGCGGCTTGGATTTCAAAGCCGGTGCTCGTTCAGCACCCGGCATCCGGGAACTGGTCTTATTTTTTGACAGATCCGGCGCTATCCAACGCCCATAGATTCCCATGTTATTGGGCGCCGGATCACCCCAGATCCGGTTTTGATCGATTTTTGCCCTGACACAAAAAGTGTTGCAAACTCCGATTTTGCGTCTGGGGCAAAAAAGGTGTCCCCCGGATCCAGCCGGACAGACACCAAACAGGAAGCCATATAGCTGCCATCCGACCCCATCCAGCACCATAGGGATATAATAGGACCATAATAAGACACACCGGACAGCCCCGGATCCCAAAAATCGTGGTGTGAAGCCAGCCTAAGAAGTCTAATTGTGTCACAACTTCAGCATCCAGTAAATTAAGTGATACATCACTGGAATCAGTTGCTCCTATATGAGGTTGCAAAAGCCTTTTAACAGATTCCCTTTAAATGCTTTCTTATGTGTCCCAAATGAGAGAAATAAGATATTCTAAGCTAATCTATAGTCTTATGGAGCACCACTGACAAGAAACTCAGCTATGCATTAGTTGTAAAAAAATGCAATATACAAATGCTACTCTCCACTAGATTATATTAAAAATGACCTTTGACGTATGGTATTGACTCATATATTGGATCATCAGAGAAAATGACTTGTTTATGCTCCAGGGTTCATCTTCATGTGCATCTGTTGGCTGGCCATCAATATTGAGAATAGATTTTCATCTTTTATTGATTCAATTTGTTGTCTATGTATGATATCAAGGATTGGGAATTTGTGTCTAGTGGAATATTTGCAGAATTTCTAGTATTTGGTTACACATGACAGCTGTAATATCTTATCCCTAGTAGTGAGGCTCACGTGGATATCTTGGGGCTGTTCTTATGCTATATCGATCATCTTGTTCATAGCCTAAGACCAAAGATTAACATAGAGTTATCCAATGTCTATATAGAGTGGCAATATTTTGTAGGAAAAGCTAATGCATTTCAGTAGGGGAAAATACAGTTTCTTATAAAGGCATCACATGAAGATAATCTGGTTCTTTTGTTGTATCACCTGCATGTGCCTTATTACTACATATGTAGAGCCAGTGGTGCAGCTAGAGTCCAAAGGGCCATGGTGCTGTATTTTGATATGGTTCCATTGCATGTTGTTCAGATTTATGGGCCCTTGTAGAATTCTAAAGCCTAAAAAGACATTAGTGTTGCCCCCACTCCAACTTGATTATGTTGTAATGCTCACTATCCTATAGTAATGTTCCCAATCCTTGTCCCCTTCCTTAAAAATATGTTCCCTATCCTGGTAAATATTTCCCCTGTACTGGTCTATATATCCCCCATCCAGGTATAAATGTCCACATCCTGTTCACCATCCTTGTATAAATGTTCCCCATCCTGTTATATATGTCCCCATCATGGTATATATGTCTTCCATCCTGGGACTCTTCAGGTAAATATGTCCACATCCTAGTATATGTGTCCCCAATCCTAGGTCCCTTCTTGATATATGTCCCCATTCTGTATCTAATGCATAAGAAAACCCCCAAAAACATTCTACTTGTCTTCACCGGGTTCCACACTATGCGTTGTCCTCCTCATTAGCAAGCGCAGCAGCTGGCAGCTAACATCAACGTGCCTCATTAGTGACACATGATGTCACAGCCATGTCATGACAGCTGCCAACCTCTGTTTGGCCGGCTGTGTGTATTGCAGTTCCCAGATTAGATGGGTATCTGGTAAGCAAAGAATTTCAACTGGATGTGCATCCTCGGATGCACAAGTAGGCGAGTTTAGCACTGGGATCAGTGGGCTCTCCAGTCGCAACTTCTGCAACCTCAATCATTACGCCCCTGAAAGGACTAACCACTGCAGAATAGGAATTTAAACGTTTGCTATTCCTTACCTTTCGCTAGCTAAGCAAACTTTATCTTAAAATGATTTATGTGAGAAGAACAGCTTTCAGAAAAAGATAAAATTAACTGTACTTTGAAGATATGTTATATGTGTCTTAAAGAGAACCTGTCACTCCCTCCCCCCATGGATGCGAATCTAAGCCCAGTACTGAATACAGCATGTCTGCTGCATTCAGGCAAGGGGTCCTGCCCAACTTTCCTCACCCTCCTCCATGCTATGGATGGAGGAGGGCGGGGAAAAGCTTTGACATCAGAGCAGGAGGTGGGACAGCCACCCGGGGCAGTGATAAACAATACCTCGTTCTGCTCTTTGCGTCACCAGCACAGGGACGTGCAGAGCGAGGATTTCATGACTGGCAGGAGGACATGGGCAGTACATAGGCGCAGGCTGCAGCATAAGGGCTGCCTCCATGGATTTTACTGTAAGTTTTAATAAGCCTATATATCAGGGTAGAAGCCCCACAGAGCCATGGGGGACCCCTTGCCTGAATGCAGCAGACATGCTGCATTCAGTGCAGGGCTTAGATTGACATCCATGGGGGAGTGACAGGTCTTCTTTAAAGAGGTTTTTCCAGGACTTGCTATTGATGCTATTCTTAGAAGCTAAGTGCCTGAGAACAACTACTACTCAGTGTTCAGAGATTTGCTGTTCTGCCCTGAGCACTGTCCCAAGGATTGATCATATGTAGCTAAATTCTGGATTCAGATTTTTAGTATACAATTTTCATAAACTCTAAAAAAAATCTCTATGACCTGATGAGGCTGATGTATTTGAAAATGAACTCCCTAGACTCATTGTAACACAACTATGTAGAATACCATTAGGAATCTGGTAGCAGGGGGCAAAGACCCAACTAAGACAAAGTATATAGAAGAAAGTTTGTATTAAACACAAGTGCAACAAATTCAAAAGTGTTTGTGCAGCAAACAAGTGTCCATAAATTGTTCAAATGAAAGTTCAAACACAGTGAAGACAAGTGTAAAAGTCTCTAAGTGATAGTTCACACTGGAAGTGGACAATAATGAAACAATATATAAGTAACAGTTCATATCCAAGAAGGCCTGAAATCAGTATAGTCTCAGAGAACATAGTCTAGAACTGAATGCAGAGCAGAGTAGCTAAGTCCCAAACAGTCCAGAGCACTGCAACTGCAATTAACCAAACTGAACTGAATGGCTACAGCAAAGCGGAGCAAGCTGGCAGTAACTGAGGCAGAAACTAAATACAGACAGAGCACCTTGATGCAGGAGGCAAACTGGAAACAGGTGAAGATCATCTGAACATCGTACTGCAGAGAATATGGAAAGAACCGAAGCGGAATAGCTGATGGAGCACAAATTTGAGATGTACAGAGATTTAAGCAAAATACTCAAGACAAGCCTAGAAAACGGACAAGCAGATTCCATTTGCTCTGACTCTATTCAGATTCGGTCATCTTTATTCTTCAATTAATGTTACAATTTGAATATTATTTTAAAAGTGACATATTAGGTTATTCTATTTTTTTACTTGTTTGTTACATCCATCTACATTTTAAAATATAGTTTTTTTCAATAAGGAAGAGGTCACATAGAAATATTTTTAAAGCCAATGTACGTAAATGTTGTTTGTTTAGTGGAAGACCTTTTTGTACGCTGTAGGAATAGTTACAAAGGCCTGAGCCTTGAACGTTTGATGCAGTAATATCCAAATATGATTGACATTAATAGGCAGTGATTGTGATAGATGGAAGGTTTTGTGAAAAGGTTAAACAAGGTTTATTCCACCAACTCTATTAGTCAAAGATTAATCATGAAAATATTATAAAGACAAGAAGCAGTACGAGTATTTGATAAAGAGAAAACCTAATTCTAAAAATATTTTTGTAAGATTAAGTACATGAAAAGCCATCAAATGGATTATAGGAAGAAAACAGTTAGCTGCAATTTTTCATTTAACTCTGAAGGATAAAAGCAGCTATTTTAGTAATGATGAACATGAACGCTGGATTGTTACTACTGATAAAAAAAGGATCATTCAAACATTTCCATCAATTACAAATAACACTGCCCTTTCTGATGGCTTTCCACAATCAGCTGTTGTGTGTACAGGAGCTATAACCCTATTTATTGTCCTCTCCTGAGCAGGTTAAGAGATAGTTCATTGCTGGAGTCATATTGATTATACCTGATGAAGGGGAAGACAGTTTCCAAAATGCGCTGTATGCTCTTAAAGGGCACCTGTCACCCCCTTTGGAAATTTTAAACTGTGCCCACCAGTTTAAACATAATGTAAATGGGGTTCTTGTAACCCCTTTATGTGCCCAGACGTCCCCCTCGTACCTGAGAAATCAACTTTTATTCTGTCCCACACTGCATCCTAGAAGGTCCGGGAGGCCTGCTCTGTGGTCCTGGTGGATTAGGTCCTCGCCGTTCCCCCTGGATGCCAATCCCGCCCTGCATTATCAAAATTGCCGCCCCCTCCTGTGACCATGTGCTGAGTGACAGGGGCACTCGTGCCTGCGCAGTGGAGCCGGTCACCTTGCTCAATTGAAGATAATGCCGATGTCTCGCGTGAGTTGGGAAGTCTCGTGAGACTTCGGCATTATCTTCAGTGGAGCATGGTGACCCGCTCCACTGTGCAGGTGCTGTCACTCAGCGCCCGGTCACAGGAGGGAGCGGCAGTTTTGAACATGAAGGGTGGGTTTTTCAGCCAAGGGGGTGGTGAGAACCTAATCCGCCAGGACCATAGAACAGGCCTCCTAGACCTTTTAGGATGCAGTGTGGGACAGAATAAATGTTAATTTCTAAGGTATGAGGGGAATGTGTTGGCACATAGAGGGGTTATAAGAATCCCATTTACATCATGTTTAAGCTGATGGGCACACTTTTAAATGTCCAAAGGGGGTGACAGGTTCCCTTTAAATCAAAATTCTTCTGTTATTTTTGGAACAGGTGTAATTGGCCAGTTTCTTAAGGTGCCCGCTATACCACTTTTTTCTTTTTGTTAGTAACTATACTGTCCCTTTGCTCTATTTGGATTGAGGGAGGTACATCCTCTAACTCTGAGCCTTAGCCCTATATGTATGCATTATTGTGGACTGCAAGTAAACCTTGCTTGGGTATTGGTATCCACCCAAAACTAAAGCAAAAACTCTACATGTGAACATTAGCTAAAGGGTTGGAGGAGGGTTTTTTCCCCCTCTATTTAATTTGCTGCATATACTAGTGTATCTCAATGAATTAGAATATCACCAAAAATCAATGTAATATTGCCCTACTTCAGGTCGATTCTGGGAGTCCTGAAACACGTTGATTAATAAATCAATATTATATTCACCCTTTGATGTCTCATGGAATACAGCAGCATGGCATAGTTTTTAACTCTTCATCCTCCCTACTTTAATTTTCTGTGATAATGACTTTTGGGTTTTCATTGGCTGTAAGCCATAATCATCAACATTAACAGAAATAAACACTTGAAATAGATCACTCTGTTTGTAATAACTCTATATAATATATGCGTTTCACTTTATGTATTATTATTAGTGAAATAAACTTTTTGATGATAAAATGCACAAATACAAGTCATTACACGAGAAATCCAGTTTAGGTTTGGTTTTGTAGGTGTTATTGTAACTCCATAAAAGTGGCGTAATACTTCACTGACATTATTCTCAGAAACCAGCTGTGAGTCAGAAACGTATCCAGGCATCTTCTCCATGCTGTTCGCATCTGTTTCAGCCCTTCTCCATTCATTTTAGCATATGTACAGCCCTCCCAGACCACATAAGAAGGTCCGGTGGAAAAATATTTGCGTTTTCTGTTGACTTGAATTAGGTTCTTTATTTGGTGTGAATTCACGAATAGTACAATTTATTCAGGCCAAATAATCTAAACCGAAATATTTTACTATTCGTGCATCACTAATGATCACCACTGTTCAGTTCTTCAAAACCAACTCATAGAAAATAAGAAAGTCGCCAAATTGAGAGGTAATTTCAAAGAAACATCGAAGGGTCTGTGAATAAAAGCTCATTAGAACTTTCGACTGCATCCAAAAAGGGCTAAACCTATCTGACGGATTTATGGTTCATCATAATATCTGAAGAATGTTTTTCAGAGACACGGAAGACAACAGGTTTACATATAAATTAGGGTCATAAAAACTGTGACATCACTAAGCCTGGCTGATTAAGGATCCTCTCCAGGCTCTGTTTTGTTTATTTATTTAAATGCTCATTTATTATACCTTGTGTCTGCTCTGGTTGTGCATGTATGTATTTCTGGCTTTTTATATATTTTGTCATACCAGCCTGATGAAGAGACCTGAGAAGTCTCGAAAGCTCGCCTTGTAACATCACTTATTTTATGTTTGTTAGCCATTAAAAGGTATCACAACTACAAGATTACTATCTTGTTTCTCCCACTGAGATCAATCAACTGGCTAACACGGTACCAAAACTTGTTTTCTTAAAACCTACAGTAATGCCACAAATATGAAATCTCTATGATTTCTATTGTGATGTATAGTAAATTAAAATAAAGAGACATTATGTTTTTCTAGGTTAATTTCTTTATTATTCTTATGTTCTGTTCACTTTTTAAGCTGTTATTAGGCTTACCTTGTCAGATGGACATAAAAACAGAGGTCATGATGGAAACATGGTCCCTGGGCATTGACGCAGACGGCTGGAGGCTACCTGGAGAAATAAGGAGTTTACAACTCTGGAACCATAGGACTAAGAGGACTAATGAAGTGTGTAGAGTGCTCAAAAACTAAATAGAAAATAAAAAAAATATTTAAAGGTTCAAATCACTCTCTCTTCCACTATTAAAAAAAGGAAGAATAAATACCTAAATAAAAAAACATAATTGGTATTACTGATTTCATAAAAATGTGATGCATTAAAACATGGAATTAATAAACCCAATTGGTAAAAACCATCAAGAAAAAAAAAATAAATTAAAATGCCAGATCACCTGACCTCTATATAAAATGTAATGATAAATAATGAAAACATTGTACTTATACACAACTATTACATTACATGACTATGTATAGCTGGGCAGCTTGATCAGGAAGAGAAGACATTTTTAAAGGAGTAAGTAGAAGTGTGGACCAGGAGGATGAGCACATTGCCCAGGGATGATGTCAAAGAGCAGAAGAGCAGAGGCAGTTGGTGCAAGAACAAAGACAAGTGAGTGTGTGACATAAATATTTCAGAAATTTCCCACATACTTACTTACTCCTTATGGTACAAAAATGTAATGTTCTTGTTTGCTGCCTAAGGTAATGACATGTAGCTCAACTCTTGTTTGCTAGTTCAGCATTCTCAATTTCAACACAAGCAGATGTAAGATTGTGTACTAGGGAAGTAATATGAAAGGTTGAGCTGGTGCACAAGAATTGCTTCTTATCTGCTTTAAGTACAAGCCAGAGATGAAATTCCTTGAAAAGATGTTGGCAATGCAAAATTGGCACTGTAGTCTGCATTCATGAACCAAATCCACTCATATGAAGCAGATATAGGACTCTGTTAACCGGACTCGCACTGTTGGCAGAAGGAACGGTCAAAGAGTTGTTCATAGCATGTGGCTTTTTATTACATCTGACGTGTTTCGGAGTGAGACCCGACTCCTTCCTTAGGGAGTACAGTGTGCCTGGAAATGGTATAGTCTCAGAGAACACAGTCAAGAACTAAATGCAGAGCAGAGTAGCTAAGTCCCGAACAGTCCAGAGCACTGCAACTGCAATTAACCAAACTGAAATGAATGGCTACAGCGAAGCTTACGTGAAGCGGAGCAAGCTGGCAGTAACTGGCAGTGTGTAAACAGCTTTAGAAAGCTCCTCCACCCAATGCTCACCTGGATTCCTTTGGCTGCCAGATCAATTGTAGGCGTTCAGTCAATATAAAAAGTAAGGATGATCTGGTATCGCCAAAAAAACTGGTTCAATTATTTATTTAATTGTAAAAACATCACAGATGACCCCCCGAGGGGGAGAAACACTGACGCGTTTCGGAGAGAACTCCTTAATCGGTAGTACATCTGCATAAACTTCCAAATGTGTTATATACAATTAAAAACCAGACATACACCTGTGATCAATACAATTTAGTACATCAGAATATATTAACTATTTGTTTGTCTGGCAGGAGATATATACAGAAGGATTCAAATAGCCAAGAAACCATGCAGAATAAACCTTTTTCAAATCACATATATTCGTATTATATTCTTATGTATTTTACTTTGATTCCATGAGAAATAGAACTCACAACTTTGTTTTATACATATATAGAACAATGCAGATGGACAAGCAATGTGCCAAATAAACCTCCACCAGTTCATGCATATTTTCACTTTAGTCAATGTGTATGCATTATTTCCATGGGAAACGCACCCCATGTATCCACATTTGCAACCAAAATTACCAGTGATAATTCAGATGCTTTCACCCATGTTACAATTTATTTTTCCTACCTGAATTATTCTCAAGGAAAACCACAATAGATTTATCTGCACATTTCTACCGTGTTTCCCCGAAAGTAAGGCCCTGTCTTACATTAAAATTACCCCCAAAAGTCCCACCCTGCCTTACTTTCGGGGAGGCCTTACATTAGAAAAAAAAAATGACACATTTTTTTAACAATAAAATTAACACTCACTGATCCCACTGCAGCTCCCCCATCCCTGTGTGCATGATCCCCTGCAGCTCCCCCATCCCTGTGTGCATGATCCCCTGCAGCTCCCCCATCCCTGTGTGCATGATCCCCTGCAGCTCCCCCATCCCTGTGTGCATGATCCACTGCAGCGCCCCCATCCCTGTGTGCATGATCCCCTGCAGCTCCCCCATCCCTGTGTGCATGATCCCCTGCAGCTCCCCCATCCCTGTGTGCATGATCCCACTGCAGCTCCCCCATCCCTGTGTGCATGATCCCACTGCAGCTCCCCCATCCCTGTGTGCATGATCCCCACGCAGCCCCATACACACACCCGGTTTCGCTATACTTACCGTTCCGTTGCCGTACGATCCTCTGCGGTGCCGGTGGGAGCCTTCTGCTGCAGGGGACGCTGGGCCAATCAGCTGTGAGCCTGCAGGGCCGTGACGTCGCGGCTGATCGGCCAATCAGAGCTCGAGCTGATGGCCAATCAGCTGCGAGCCTGCAGGGCCGTGACGTCGCGGCTGATCGGCCAATCAGAGCTCGAGCTCATGGCCAATCAGCTGCGAGCCTGCAGGGCCGTGACCCGGGGCAGGAGACAATGGCGGAGCCGGCCACAAGAAGCCCGCAGGCAGGCGACAGCATGGAGGGGCCAGAACAAACCGGTAAACTACGGCCTTATGCGGCCTTACATTCCCCACAGACCCCCCCCGAAAGCGGCCTTACAATCGGGGGTGCCTTACATTGGAGAACCCTGGGCACCCCCCTACCCTGCCTTACTTTCGGGGGGGTCTTATATTCAGGGAAACACGGGTATCTGATATACTTTTCAATAGAAAAAGAACAGATCGTACCTGTTGTTCAACCCATTAGGAATATGTGCGTTTAACCGTAGGATCCAACAGTTTTCTCTGTCATGTAGCTTGCGCTCCCAATTTCTGCAACGATATGGTCGGAACACCCTCTCTATGCCTTTTATTTGCAAAGTTTTTAAATCACCAGCATGCAAATCCTAGAAATGTCGGGACAAACCCGACATACCAGTTCTGATTGCTTTTGAGAGAGGATTCGGCATGGGAGACACCATAAACGGTACGACCCTGTAATGTTTTTAATAATGAAATAAAGAATTGAACCCATTTTTTGGCGATACCGGATCTTCCTTATTTTTTACACTGACTGAATGGACACCTACCATTGATCCGGCAGCCAAAGGAATCCAGGTGAGCATTTCTAAAGCTGTTTACATTGAATTAGGCATACTGCTCCCCCTCCCCACACACCAGGAAGCAATCCCTGCATGAGCTCAGAATCTCTGGGCAAGGATTCTACACGGGACTATTTGTCTTTATGTCAAGAAGTGCGGACAAAAATGTTGGATTTGCTATTTTCGAGAGGGGATAATTCTACCAACTGACCCCCTGAAATAGAAAAAGCCTTTAATATGCTGGAAAAGGTATTGTTGCAGCATTTGCGCGTATGGTGGGATCACGCCACACTGTCCAAATATGTTACCTGCAAAATGATTCTTCAACGATTGAGGATCAAAAAAGTGGCCACTACACAGTTCAATGAGGACTTTACGAAATTGTGGAATGAGGCACTTACTGACTGCTCTCTAAAATTGATTGGGTTGATTATTACAGAGGAGGAAAAAAAGTTGGAGACACTGGAAATAGACATTAAAAATCTACAGGAAGACGCAGATAAATATACATCTCTGGATCCATATGAAAACTTGTATGACAAGATGCACCAAAAGACTGATGAACTGGAGAAAAACATCATAGAGACAAAAAAGTCCAAATTTGAACGGGATCTAAAGGACTAAGAAAGTAATACTGTCTACCTGTGGAAAAGAAACACCCCCAGGAAACCACAAACACCTCGTACTCCACGTTTTCCCCGTACTCTACAAACACCTAAAGGTCCACAGGCTCCACTGTGCCTGAAGCCGATACTGCGGGATCCATCAAAAAAGAACAAAAGAAATGTCAGCTTTTCCTCGCCTAGCAACACTTCGGATGGATCTGAGGATTCAGCAGATTCGGATCATGAGCAGGGTGCTACGGGATTTAACCGCACCTACAACACAAGGTATGCGGCACAATCTTCAAAAAACGGGGAGAATCACAGCAACTGCGGTGCCGCAGGAGACCGGAGAAAGAAGAAAAACTAAAAGTAAGTGACCACGACAACTTTCTAGTCATTAATTTATCTGCGACTGTATTATCTAGGGCGCAAGTAAGTGTACTGGAGAGGGGACTGAATTTCGTTCCTAGCAATAATACAAGTCTGTATCAGACCATTAAAGACTTGAATAAGTTTACTAGGAATTTAACTGTGAAGAGACATTTCCTGAAAGAGAACTGTGATCCTGATTTTGTCCAAATGAGGTCTGACAGTCCATCGGAGAATAACAATGTGGACTGTTATCCGCTCCATAAGGAAATGAAGGATGTCACGACCACTAAAAAATTACAGGTCTTGAATGAGGGGAAAGTGATGGAGACATGTAGAAAAAATAAATTAAGAGCATATAAAAATATTGTTTCCAACCCTACTTACTACCCATTTGCTTCCAGGGTTCCAGTAATGGAAGCTTTTCAGGGGGCAGTGGAAAGAGACCTATGTGACCTATAAGAATGATGGTGGAACATGCAATAATTTGCCAAAGGAGGAGAGACAAGCTTTAATAGATCTACGAAGTAATCCAAATATAGTGATTAGGTCATCTGATAAGGGGGGCTCCGTGGTGGTGCTGGATTCAGGCTTATATAAGAAACAGATTTTAGATATACTGTCAGACAGCATCATGACCCCACAACAATTCTTGCGGCACAATTGGAAAAGCTTTTGGAGGAGGGTCTAGCCTTGGGTGCTATTAACAATAAGGAGAAGGGTTAAGAAACTGGTAGTCCCTGTCTTCCATGCCCTCCCCAAGACCCACAAGGCTTCCTTTCCCCCACCTCTGAGGCCAATTGTTGCAGGGATCGGATCCCTGCAGGACAGGCTCTCCGAGTGGGTGGATGGGAGGCTGCAGGTCTTGGTGGAGGGCATGCCTGGCAGGATAAAAGGCACCAAACATCTCCTTCAGGCATTAGACCTGATGACTTGGACCAATGATTCCAGCTGGGTTACATGTGACGTGGTACAACAATATTCCTCAATACCCCATGAAAAATCAATATGGGTAGTAGAACAGATCCTAAAATATACAAAGGTGTTTGATTCTGCTGTTAAAGAGTTTCTTGTCATGAGTTTGCGGTTTCTTTTAAAAAACAACTATTTCATTTTTAATGGTGACTTTTAATGGTGACTCATCCAATTGTGTGGATGCCCAATGGGGGCGAAATTTTTGCCTTCATTGGCTATTCTTTACATGCAGAGGTGGGAGGAGGAATATGCATATGTTGAGAACAACCCTTGGAGGGATTATATTCGGTGGTATAGGAGATTCATAGACAATATGGTCCTTATTTTGGGTGTACCGTCTATAGTGTCTCTCGTGCCGAATCCTCTCTCACTTTTGGATTGGTTTCAAACAATGAATTTAATTTGAAGTTCACCATGGAAGTGTATGATGACTCTGCTCCATTCATTGTTCTACTGGAGTGGGTGTAGTGTCTTGCATTTCCATACCTCAGACCTTCAGGCTAGAGGTTTGCAGCTTAATCAAAAGTCTCTGTAGGGCAGTGTCAAAGCACTTGTATGCAGAAATAGTACAGCACACAAGGAGTGAAGTAAAAAATCTTACCATAACGTAGACTGTAAAACATCTCCGGCAACATCGCCGGCAACTCAGGGGCGTGGTGAAGTTACAGCAACATCGCCAGTGCATTGCCCAATGTAACAGGGTGATATCAATAGTGATAGTTGCTTTAGCAACATCACCCGCTTGCAGGACAATGTGCCTGAATCGCCCTATCTGACACCGCAACAGAGATGTTGTAAGCAACTTCCCCCATTGAGTCCAATGTTAAAGGGATCCTGTCACCCCCAAAACGCATGTAAACCTATTAAAACCTGTCCCTAGAGCATATTAACACTATCCCTACACTCTTTTTACCTCCTAAAAGCATTAAGTGACATTGAATAAAAACGTTTTATAAGTACCTGATTAGTGCTGATAATGAGTGACTATGCTATTCATAGTCACTCATCAAGACTGCCCCTCTGCTTCATAGCACGCCTGAATAGGCGTGATCTACATCCAGGATTCAAATTCGTGCCTCCCCGCTGTGCCCTGTGTCGTAGGAGGCTGCAGTGTGGCTGGTGACGCGATCCGCGTCATTCCCGGCGCCTGGTGACGTATTTAGACCGGCGCCGCGCTGTTAGCTTCAAAATGCGCACTGCGCATGCCCAATGCGCATGCGCAGTGCGCATTTTGAAGCTAACAGCGCGGCGCCGGTCTAAATACGTCACCAGGCGCCGGGAATGACGCGGATCGCGTCACCAGCCACACTGCAGCCTCCTACGACACAGGGCACAGCGGGGAGGCACGAATTTGAATCCTGGATGTAGATCACGCCTATTCAGGCGTGCTATGAA
Source organism: Allobates femoralis (assembly GCA_033576535.1). Classification (NCBI taxonomy): domain Eukaryota; kingdom Metazoa; phylum Chordata; class Amphibia; order Anura; family Aromobatidae; genus Allobates; species Allobates femoralis. The sequence continues at coordinate 49,398,705 of JARQOC010000005.1, forward strand.
GCAGAGGGGCAGTCTTGATGAGTGACTATGAATAGCATAGTCACTCATTATCAGCACTAATCAGGTACTTATAAAACATTTTTATTCAATGTCACTTAATGCTTTTAGGAGGTAAAAAGAGTGTAGGGATAGTGTTAATATGCTCTAGGGACAGGTTTTAATAGGTTTACATGCGTTTTGGGGGTGACAGGATCCCTTTAAGCATCGCTGTCAGGGTTGAATTTAGTGATAGTTGCTTTCAACATCGCTGCTGCGTTGCCGGCGATGTCTCCTCGTCTGACTGCTCAGCAGCTATCTTGGCCAGTGGCCAAAAACGTGTGCGCTCCCGTCAGTTGACGCCGAAGTTTCCCTGTGTGACGGTACCTTAAGTCTCAAACACAAACATTGTTATGTTCTTAGTATATAAATACAGGGTGGGCATTTATATGGATGCACCTAAATAAAATAGGAATGGTTGTTGATATCAACTTCCTGTTTGTGGCACATTAGTATATGGGAGGGTGAAAACTTTTCCAGATGTGTGATGACCATGGTGGCCATTTTGAAGTTGGCTATTTTGTATCCAACTTTATTTTTTTTCAATGGGAAGAGGGTCATGTGACATATAAAACGTTATTTCATAAGAAAAAAAAAGTGTGCTTGGTTTTAACATAACTTTATTCTTTCCTGAGTTATTTATAAGTTTATCGCCACTTATAAAATGTGTTCAAAGTGCTGCCCATTGTGTTGGATTTTCAATGTAACCCTCTTCTCCCACTCTTGACACACTGATAGCAACACCGCAGAAGAAATGCAGCACAGGCTTCCAGTATCTGTTGTTTCAGATGCTGCACATCTCGTATCTTCACAGCATAGACAATTGCCTTCAGATGACCCCAAAGATAATAGTCTAAGGGGATCAGATCGGGAGAACTTGTTGGCCATTCAACTGCCCCACGACGACCAATCCACTTTCCAGGAAACTGTTCATGTAGGAATGCTCGGACCTGACACCCATAATGTGGTGGTGCACCATCTTGTTGCAAAAACTCAGGGAACGTGCCATCTTCAGTGCATAAAGAGGACAACATATCATCATGTAGCAATGTCAGATATCCAGTGGCATTGAGGTCTCCATTGATGAAGAATAGCCCCCCTGTCTTTGTACCCCATATACCACACCATACCATCAATTTTTGTGTTCCAACAGTCTTGGAGGGATCTATCCACTGTGGGTTAGTGTCAGACCAATAGCGCTGGTTTTGTTTGTTAACTTTACAATTCACAAAAAAGTTTGCCTCATCCATAGAGCTTTGCATACATTTATACATCTATTATATACTTGCCGTAGCGACTTCCGTCGGAGCGGCGCGACTTCCGGTGGCTTTGTTAGCGAGTCCCGGGTGCTTTTCCCGGACTCTGTCCGTGGCCGCGCAGCGGCCACGGCGACTCGCGAAGCAATGCCCGCAAAGCGGGCATTGCGAGTCGTTGCCACGCACCGCTAACAAAGCCACAGCAGGGACTCGCGGCGACTCGCGAAGCAATGCCCGCAAAGCGGCATTGCTCATCAACTGCGACAAAGTGACTTCAGGCATGATGAGTCCTACTCTAATATCCCTATTCTCCTTGTCCACCCCCCACTTTTCAGTGGGCAGACACCATCTATACCCTCGATCACCTGTAGGTTAATGAGGGTGCACATTGCAGCAAAGGAGCCTGCAACTCCATATAATAAATAACAAGAAAAACTGCACAGAACTCAACAGACTAGTGTGAACTGGTGCAAGCAAAGATGCAGAGTCAAATAACATGAAAAAAATCCTTGCAGCACACAGCTACTACCAATGATGTACAAGTGCTACAAGCCATATGTGTTTGAGGAAAAAGTTTAAAAACTTACGTGCACCCTCATTAACCTACAGGTGATCGAGGGTATAGATAGTGTCTGCCCACTGAAAAGTGGGGGGTGGACAAGGAGAATAGGGATATTAGAGTAGGACTCATCATGCCTGAAGTCACTTTGTCGCAGTTGATGAGCAAACAGACATTGGCCAATGCTTGTACTAAGAACTTCAGAATTAAAAGATAGATTATTGAGTTTTTTGAAAAAACGTAAGTTTTTAAACTTTTTCCTCAAACACATATGGCTTGTAGCACTTGTACATCATTGGTAGTAGCTGTGTGCTGCAAGAATTTTTTTCATGTTATTTGACTCTGCATCTTTGCTTGCACCAGTTTACACTAGTCTGTTGAGTGCTGTGCAGTTTTTCTTGTAATTTATCTATCTATCCATCTATATATTTCTATCTATCTATCTATCTATCTATCTATTTATCTATCTATTTCTCTCTATTTTATATCTATCTATCTATATCTATCTATTTATCTATGTATCTATTTCTATCTATCTTTCTATCTATCTATCTATCTATATATCTATGTATCTTTTTCTATCTATCTATCTATCTATCTATCTATCTATCTATCTATGTATCTTTTTCTATCTATCTATCTATCTATCTGTCTATCTATCTGTCTATCTATCTATCTATCTATCTATCTATCTATCTATCTATCTATATCTATCTATCTATTTGTTTTGATCTATCTATCTATCTATCTATATATCTATCTATCTATATATCTATGTATCTTTTTCTATCTATCTATCTATCTATCTATCTATCTATATATCGATGTATCTTTTTCTATCTATCTATCTATCTATCTATCTTTTTCTATCTATCTATCTATCTATCTATCTATCTATCTATCTATCTATCTATCTATGTATCTATATATCGATGTATCTTTTTCTATCCATCTATCTATTTCTATCTATCTATCTATCTATCTATCTATCTATCTATCTATCTATCTATGTATCTTTTTCTATCTATCTATCACATTCTAGAATCCCGATGCAATCGCATCGGGCTCACAGCTAGTATAACATACTTGTGTACTTGCCAAAATTCAGTATTTTAGATGTACAGGTATGGCTTGAAATGTGAGCCCTAATGGGGTCAGTGTTGCAAATATATGTTAACCATTGTGGAATTAATAGTGCTAAATAAATGAAAAAATATCATTATTAGTTTTATTATTATTATGACATGTAATAGTGATTGCACATTTTCTAGATGCAATAACCACACTATGGTGCTTTAACAGTGTGAACAGACCTATAAGATCATGGATGTGAAGCATATAATGGCCATTTGATATTTTTATATGGCTTGCTATCACATAGAGTTAGTGTAGAACAGATGGACTAGCATGCTTCTGACCACCTTCAATAATAAAGGTTTGTACTTTAAAAAAAAAAAGAAAAATATAAAAAATCTTAAAAATTGCAATTAAAAAAATGTTTTAAAGACTTTATAAGCTTACTTGACTTGCCAGCTGCTGCCATATCTGGCACTGATTCCAAAAACAACGCCCTGCAGGTGTCAAAAACACCTGAAATTTCCAGAAAGCTTAAAAAAATAATTTAACGCTCAAAAAAAACTCTACACCTTGATACAAACCGGTAGACCCGATGGCTGGTGACACTGCTAACCATTTGGTTAGGTGTTGTCCCTAACCAGTGGGTCTTCCGGTGAGCATTTTGGCCCCAAATAAATAGGTTAAGGTTTAGGGCCATTTAAAATTTTTTACTTTTTCCTGGACATAGCCGAGTTCGCCAACTTTTGGGGAAGATGTTCAGGTTTCCTATTGCAAACCAAATTGGTCACGTTTGGTCGAATTTGAAGTTGGCGAACATGTTCGAGAAAGTTCACTCAACTCTATTGACAACTACTTGGACAATCTCTTCTCAGTCACCATGTTTGCCACATTAAAAAGAATGCTTATACTCGCCTACTGTGTTGGCGCTGTTACACAGTTGTTGGAACTCATTAACCATGGGCTCATGTGACATTGTTATGTCACGCGAGCCCTACAACCAATTCCCACCAGCTTCACGCTCCACCTTCAGATGAATTGAATATCAAGAGGAAGGAAGGATCTATCTAAAGGCAAGAAGTTTGAAACCGGAGCTGATTGGACACAGGACTTGTGTGACATAACAACTTCATTTGAGCCTCGGAACAGCACTTGCTGACACCTTTGGAATGGCGCTGGCCCAGGATGTGAGTTTAAGTGTCCTTTTAATGGATGATTTAGGAAGGGGGGTCTGAGTAGTGGACAATCACTTTAATGCCCCCAGGAGACACTCAAACAGAGCAACAGTGTGCCAAAAATATTATAACAAATGATAAAATATAGTTTAATACTATAGTGTTTCAGTGTGTATAAGGCTCAAATACCAGCCTACCCCTTTAAGAGAATTGCCGATCAGTGTATAATTATTATATGAATTTTAATATTTTCTGAATGTTTATTAAAAAAAGAAAAAAAATCAGCTCTATAAATCATTTTCATTATGCACAGATTTCCTGGCAAGCGTTAGAACAATAAAATAATTTGAAATACAGCTTTCATAAAAGAATCTTTTGCCCAAGAGAAGGTAAGATTGATTTCAAATGCACATACTTAATTTTACTTGCATTAATATCTGCGGAGATAAAATAATTTACAGAATATTATTTTCTTCATCCATAAAAGCAAATTGAACTTAAACCTAATATATTTAAGAGAATGACAGAATGTTAACAGAAAGTAACACAGCAGCGCCATGGGGCTTTGTGCTACATTGCAAAGCGATTAATTGCCAACCTACCATGGGAGAGATGGGACTACAAGACATTTATAATTATAAATATGGGTAAGAAATTAATATTTAGGTTTGGAGATAACGGTAAGTATCTTGTAATAATATTTAGCTATATAGAGCTCTAAATTAAATGTACATTCAATAAAAATGAATAATGACTGCAATTTACTGAAGAAAAAACATAAAATGTATAATATCATTATGTCTTATTCAAATATATAAAAGGAAAAAAGACAGAGAAACAGATATATGACAGATCAATACTGTAGATAGATAGAAAGAAAGATATTTCTTAAGCCTTTATTGGTCTTCAGGCAAGTTTTGGCGCCTGTTCCGGTCAACCTATGACCTTCCTTCAGCAGTCTGCTGGAGGAAGGTCACAGGTTGTCCGGAACAGGCGCCAAAACTTGCCTGAAGGCCAATATAGGCTTAATAAACATCCTGGAAAAGAGCGCTGCAGTCTCGTTTTTCTATATATGGTCCGTATATTGGTGGTTGATCCCCACCTGGGACTGATGTAGCATCTAGCTCTGCTATTTAAAGCGCTGCTCTAAAAAATGTTTCATATATAGATAGAAAGATAGATAGATAGATAGATAGATAGATAGATAGATAGATAGATAGACAGAATATTAATGACTGCCAAAATACAGCAAAACATATAATATCATTATGTTTTTATTCATGTGTATAACAGGAAAAAAGACAGATTGACAGATGGATGACAGATACAGTGCCTTGTGAAAGTATTCGTCCCCCTTGAACTTTTCAACCTTTTGTCACATTTCAGGCTTTTTGTGAAGAATCAACAACAAGTGGGACACAATCGTGAAGTGGAACGAAATTTATTGCATATTTTAAACTTTTTTATCAGGTAAAAAACTGAAAAGTGGGGCGTGCAATGTTATTCAGCCCCCTTGAGTTAACACTTTGAAGCGCCACCTTTTGCTGTGATTACAGCTGCAGTCTCTTGGGGTTTGTCTCTATCAGTTTTGCACATCGAGAGACTGAAATTCTCGCCCATTCTTCCTTGCAGAACAGCTGGAGCTCAGTGAGGTTGGATGGAGAGCGTTTGTGAACAGCAGTTTTCAGCTCTTTCCACAGATTCTCCATTGGATTCA